>ML101322.1:0-74991 GCA_003697995.1 Taxidea taxus jeffersonii | reverse complement strand
TCTTTTGGTTTTGTTGACTGTTTCCTTTGCTGTGCAAAAGCTTTTGATCGATATGAGGAAGTGGAGATGCAACGGGGGTGGGAGTAAAGGTGGTAGGAAAGGTAAAAATGAAACAAGATGGGATCGGGAGGGAGACAAACCAAAAGAGACTCTTAATGTCATAAAACAAACTGAGGGGGGTGGAGGGGAGAGGGGTTGGGAGGGGGTGGTGGGGTTACATTATATGTTTAAATAAAGCTTAAAATAAAATAAAATAAAATATACTGCATTTCAGATTCTTACCAAAATAAACAGTTTAAACATATATTGAATCTTACTGTGATACAAGGTCCTGGCCCACTCTGATTACCTTCACTCTGCCTCTTTCTTCATCCTTTATATTTTATTAATTGACTATCAAACACTTATTCTATGTATTCTCTGACCTCATTCTTCAAATTAATTTTCTTCTTTAACTATATACTCAAACTTAAAGGACAAAATAAGTACTTCATACAATAAATTATTGATGACCTATATTTACAGTAAATTCCTTAATATTTAAAAGTTGCTATGTCAATAGAAAATTCATTAATTGAAAATACCAAATTGAACACGATATATGTTAATGTATTATCAGGTTTAGTTATCTTACAAATAATATGCAGTAAGTTGTATTATTCACATTTTACAGAGGAAATTGAGGCTTCTGGAGTCTAAATAAGTGAATATTTGGTAAGACCTGAGGAAAGAATTCAAAACTAGGTCTAACTCCAAAACCAGCATTAGCAATAATTATTAAGCTTCTCATGCGGAGAGGACCTGGAATTCTATGGATAGGTCTCAGAGATTACCATGGAGGGAAAGGAACTGAAATGTGTGCCCAGTCAATTCTCCTTATCCTCCAGCTCAAACAGCTATGTTTGTATACAGTTATATATCAAGTTATATATATCTAGCTTATCTATTTATCTATTTTTATCTAGTTATATATATATCTAACTTATCTAGTTTTATATGTATATAGTTATATATATCTAGCTTATCTAGTTATTTATATATATTTATATATTTTATCCATATATACATATATATATATATTTTTTTTTACCTAGTTGTATTATTTTTTTTTTGTCTATCTGTCATCTATCTATCTTGACAAAGACTCTCTCCTTGACCAAAGTTTAGTCAGGCTCCTCTGTATCCTCTTCCCAATTAGGTATTGACCTTTGGACTTCTTTGTCTTTGGGTCACTCAATTTTATTTGTTTGTTTATTTATTTATTTATTTATTTATATTTTTATTTTTTTAAAGATTTTATTTATTTATTTGACACACAGAGAGAGATCACAAGTAGACAGAGAGGCAGGCAGAGAGAGAAAGGGGGGTAAGTAGGTTCCCTGCTGAGCAGAGAGCCAGATGCAGGCTGGATCCCAGGGCCCTGAGACCATGACCTAAGTTGAAGGCAGAGGCTTAACCCACTGAGCCACCCAGGCACCCGCATCATTCAATTTTAGCAAAAATTCTGCTAAGTTAGTTGAGTGAGTGTTCTCCCACCCTCAGTATCTCATCACTCTTTCACATCTAATGAAATTCCTCATATCCCATGCTTGGTATCTGATCACTCTGATCTGCCTTCAACAAAAATCCTGTCAAGTCAGTTTAGCCAAAGTCCCTCTCACCCCTCAAAATTTCCTCTTAGTAATTTTCCATCCATTGATCCCCACCCTGCTCCCTGGCTATAACTCTCCATTTGTCCATGATACATTTAACATTGAAGTCATTTCTATACTGAGGTCTCTTTTCCCCTACTGCAAAAGTTACTATATAAAACATCTTCCTACCAGTTTACCTATTGTTACACTCTGGTTTTCTTTAACAGTCTCCACTTGAGAAGTTATAGGAGGAAAGCATCATAATAGCTAAGACTTTTAATCTATTGTTCATTACACATAGAATATTTCTTAATATAGGGGATCCTTAAAAAATTATCTTATATATTAGTTGCTTGTTATGCCTGTAGCATTTGATTAATAACTCCAGAGTCAATCTTAGGTTCTTTATAACATAATATTAAGTAATTTAAATTCAAAAAGTGATGTACTTTCCATGTGGAAAATGCTTATGGGATAGTCCTATAGGGAATATGGGCAGGCAACCAGGTGTGAGAAGCATTCCATTTGCAAATTAGGTTTAGCCATTGGGGTTGTTAACATACCAGATTATCAGAGCTTTGAACATCTGCTTGTTAAATGGTAGCCTTTATTATACATTCCCTTGGAAAATACCCTTTACAAGTGACTGTTACTTTTATGGCTTTGCTATTATGTGGTAAACATATTACTAAGAATTACATAAGCCATTAGGAACTGTAACATAATATTACTGAATTACTATTGAGCATTTTACTTTAAATTGAAGATAATTTGCTTTCTATTTTATATTACATTTTACTCTTAAGACCATCACTTACAAACAATTATGAACTACCTAAATTGAAGAATCATAACTTATGCATAGGCTTTTTATTTAAGATTATAGTTAATTTGATGTAGTTCTATATTAGCCCAGAGAGTCAACATAAGACTCATTGTCTATTGATGAATTCTTTATATGATGTATATTCTTAGTCAGTGAAGAATATTCTATGATGGGAAATTCGAGGGAGGAATATAAGCTATAAATTTTGTCAGATTTTGTTCAGGGACTTAACTCTCAGACTTATTTATATGTGCTATACGAGTGTCATAAATTGGTAAGATGGTCAAACTGTATGACATGCTGAATAGATTTCAAAATGGCAGATATCCATTCAAAAGAACAAAACAGCACATGCACCACTGAAAAATTACTTGTTTTCTCTCTCAACCAGCCCACACAAGGTAAGCAAATAATTATTTAATATTCCTCTCATCGGAGACTGTCAATGGCTCTAAAGTATTTTTGTCATCTCTGTTTACACTAACATAGCGTAAGTCACTTCATCATGCTCTGAACTGGCACAAATCAAGTTAAAAAAAATCAGATTTCTTTAGCTAGGATGATACTCATTGGGACCTTAGGCTGTAAATCAGTAACTCAAGACTAACATAGTGAATCTCCTTATCTGAAATCTGAACTGGAGGATAAACCAGGGATTCAAAGTGTCTTAATATGGCTGGTAGTTATCCAACAGTGACAGCTAAATTTCTGATCCCTAAATCCCTAACCCTGTGAGACTATCAAAGATTTAATAAAGTAAAAGTGATCTGTTTTCTGGTTTGTCATAAGGCTTTCAATTCCTTTGGAAATGAAATGGAATTCCACCAGTACTACATTGCTTTTGACAAGTACTATTTTAGCCATTATACATGTTATCTCGTTTAATAAATTGTCTGGTATCTGTTCATACTTTGTAGATTAATAAAATGTATCTCATGACTTGAGATATTTACCTCGTGGACTCCATACACCAAACAAGCAAACTTCAAAGGACTTCATGAAACACAAAATTAGCTGTACCGTTTTGGATCACAGAAGTTCCTAGATATCTCATTGTCTCTATGTTCCTCTTGAATTTTCATAGTAAATGGAAGCATGGTACAATGGTTAAACTAAATGCTTTAGAATCAGATTATACGCCTTTCTACATACTAGAAGTGTAACTCTAATACAATGATGTAATTATTTGATGCCCACATTTCTATTTCTGTGAAATGGAAGAAACAATTCCAATCAAGTAACACTAGCTGTAAGGACTCAGTAGGTTCACAGAATTCTCAGTTAAAGCACTTAGATCCATACAAATTAAAATTGGAGATTACAGTAAACCTGATTGATTTATTTTGCTCAGAAATTAGAGGTGGACAATAATGCTATCAAAGAACTTATTTTGCTCTATCATTCTTTGCATGTGACTTATATTATTATTGTAAGGGAAACACTGCCCATGGATATTCATGTCTTCATATCTTCATATTTTGCTTTCTAAATGAGAAGAAGAGAGGAAGCCATGTAACAAAAGGAAATCTAGCAAGAACTGAAGTTTGTATTTCATCAGTAAGAATAAAAGTTAAGTGAGTGCTCAGCTGCAGAGAGGTTGGGTAATATTTTAGATTTACAGCTTCTATGGAAGAGAAAGGCAAATGAGTATAGTGGTGTTCAGACTGAGTGTTGATAAAGTCAATCAACAAAATATGCTACAGGTATAAAGTAAGAATGCAATAAATGTTAGCAAATAGAGTCATGTCTTCTCCTTGCATATCTCCTTGTATTATTACTAATTTTCTCAATAGGACTTATACCAGAGTCTATTTGAATTTTTTATTCAGTTATCACCTCAGTTTTTCCTAATCCCAATCTAATGTTTTTACATGTGACAAAGAATATTAATATGTTTATTGCTCTTGCAAAAAAGTAGTTCCTTGAAATGTAACTTACAGATTTAACTTGTGCAAAATATTTTCTCTTAGTTAGATGCCTAACTAAAATCTATGCACTCTCAACAATAAATATCTCATATATTTGAAAAGGCATTATTAGTAATTAGTGGTATTGAAAGAATCTGACATATTTTAAAATCTAGTCTAATATGTAGAGGGAAATTTTCATGTTATTTAGTTTTATAATCATGAAAGAATCAATATTACTGTCATAATTGATATATATAATTTTCTTAAATGGTTAATAATACAGGATGTTTGCTAATATTTTTTGAGTATTTCTAATATTTCAGTTGTCCTTTCCATGATATCACTAGAAGAAAACATCTGGCATATTACAAATACTCAAAAATATTAGTAATATTGTGTTTTAATAAATAATAAAATGACATGTATTGGGTATGAAAATGATAATATATATCATACACATTTGTTTGTATACACACACACATATATATGCATATATATATGCATATATGTAATGTACACATTTAATCTTCCTAACAGCTGTATGGATACATAAAATTATTATACCCATTTTAAACCTATAATTCATGCAAGGTAACACATCTAGAAAGTGACAGATCCAATTTTAAAACCAGAGGGTCTACCATAATAGTTACCCTTTAAAATGCTATGCTTTATGGCCTTCTATAATCTAGGGATATTTTTCTTTTAAATGTAAATGGTTTCATATAGAATAAGCTCTAAATCTTGTCCATTTCTAACATTTTATTGCAAGCTTTTTGCGAAGGCAACTATGTTAGATCTAAGCTTTATGAGGTTTAACCAAATATTTGCTCCATAGCTTCTCTTGTTAATTATTTTTCTCTAGTTTGTAGTGGTCATATAAAAGAAAATATGATACAATTTAGATAATATGGATAAAAGTAGAAATATTTATCTCTAAGAGAATTTATAATAAAAGAAACTTTTAGAAGTCTATTGATTTGTTTCTGTTTCTATTATAGACAAATAATAATGGGATGAAAATAATGTTTTTGGATATTTCAATGTAATAACGATTAACAGCAGATTTTGTATATAGATGCATGTGAGCGCGGTGGTGGGAGAAGGGGGCATATGAGGGGCTTGTGGTATAAAAACGTATGTATTAAAGACACAAGGGGGGCACCTGGGTGGCTCAGTGGGTTAAGCCTCTGCCTTCGGCTCGGGTCATGATCCCAAGGTCCTGGGATCGAACCCCACGTCGGGCTCTCCACTCACCTGGGAGCCTGCTTCCCCCTCTTTCTCTGCCTGCCTCTCTGCCTGCTTGTGATCTCAGTCTGTCAAATAAATAAATAAAATCTTTAAAAACAAAACAAAACAAAACAAAACAAAAAATAAAGAAACAAGGGAAGAATAAAAATTAATTAATAGTTTTAATGGGAAGTCAGAAAGTCATTGATGATATGAACTAATGGCTAGGCTGAAGAAACAGGCAGAGCTATAATTCATAGGAATTGTGACTAAATCTAGTTCTTAACTACCCAATATCCATTGCCTTATTTTTTCTTACCAACAGAAACTCAATTTTATCTGTGGTTTAATTATACTCAGAAACATAGCATATGTATATTGAACAAAACCAAGGTTCTGTTAGTTAAGAAAGAATAGGGTATTTATTGAATGGCTAACAATTTCCGTCTCTGTAAGTTAACACTAGAATTAAAACTAAATAATTTAAAACATAGTAGTCTGTGCATCTGTAATGTACTGAAGAAGTGTGAAAAGAACTTTGAATTGGTTTCTATGATAATATTATTAATGACAGTATTAGTATATCAAGCAACTGGAGGTTTTGTGGTGGAGAAAAAAGAGAAGCAGGTAAAGACAGCTGAGGTTATGTAATAACCTTGTAGGTCTGAATTTGAATGGGAAAACGGGTAGAGGGTGTACTTGAACCCATTATGGTCTTGTCTTATCCTAACAGATAAGACAACCTATCTCTCTTCACTGAAAAAGTCTAGAAATAAAGGCCATTCAATATTGATACGCATCCTTAATCTTCAGATCGTGATATCTAAATATCATTTCCACAAAAGGAAACCAGAGATTCTACAGGAAATACTTTATTCTACAGCAGCAAAAACACGAGATGACTCTGGGGCAGTTTGTCATAAAAGCCATCAGGCAAGCTAAAAAAGACCACTAAGGATATTTCAGAAAGACTTAGCAGCTAACTGAAGAGCCTCCCATTGGCTAAGGTAGGTACAATTTTACACTTTTAAAGTCAAATAGGAGGAACCCAGAGGATATTTAAGGCAGTGAAAATACTGCATATGATAGTATAGTGGTAAATATATGTCATTAAACATTTGTCCCAATGTCTACAATGTATAACACCAAGAGTGAACTCTTGTGAACTATGGACTCTAGATGATAATGTCCTGTCAAAATAGATTCATCAGTTGTTAACAAACGTACTACTATTGTGGTGATGTTGGTAATGGGAGTGGCTATGCATGTGTAGTGGCTAAGGATATATGGGGAATATTTGTACCTTCCTCAATTTTGCTATGAACCTAAAGCTACTCTCAAAAACAAAACCTTTTTAAAAAGTAGTAACTGTAATGGAATAAAACAGTTTAGATATATAAGCTGATAACATACTAAACATGGCTAAAAGAAACCAAAAACCCATTGGTCGTTTTCAGGGAACTCTAAGTCAGAGGTTGGAAATTATGACCCTTGGATCTAAACAGTGTACCAAAGGCTAATTTTGTAAATAAAATTTTATTGAAACACAGCACACCCATTTGTTTACATATTATCCAGGGCTACATTCTCTTTATAACAGTGGAATTGAGTAATTGTGACAGAAACATGCAGATTGAAAAGCCTAAAATATTCACTAACTGGCCCTTTGCAAGATAAGTTTGCTGTCCCTTTTTCTAAGTAGCCAAGTCATTATTTTGAAAACTAGTAAATAAGAGGAAAGGATTGAATATTTGTTTTGCTTTTCCTTCACAAATAGTAAAACAAACTTACCACATGTTGACAAGGAGATATAGTCTTTATAGATGTATTCTAGCTTACAAATAAAAATGGATAAAATAAGAATGCCTGCCACCATTTTTCTACTTCTGAAATAATGAGTCAAGTGATATAATGATTATCAGGGCTAACACCATAGAAAAAGAGGCAACCAGACATTTGCACTTTTTAACAGAATTTAAAGAATCATCTATGCTGTAGTCTTACCAAAAAAAAAAAAAAACCTAAATCTGATCAATATTCTAAATACAACCACCAATTTACAAGAAAAGCATTTTAGAAAAGGAACATCTGAAGCCACACCAGGTAGACTCAATCAGTGATATTGAAAGTATGGAAAACTGTAGAAAAAAAAATCTAGTTTCTAAAACAACTAGGATGTAACATGGGGTGGGAACATTGAAACTGACTATATTAAATAAAAAAGAGAGAGAATTTTGTTTTGTTTTGGACACATGCTAAAATATGTGTGGGTAAAATAAAATGATGTCTAGAATTTGCTTCAAAATGACTGAGGGAAGAGGTAAAGAGGAAAGAGTTATTGATAAAGAATATTTGTGCTTGTTGATGTGGAATAATTACATTTACTTAATGGCTTTTTATATAATTTTATCCATTTGAAACTTTCTACAATTAAAAGTTTAAAAAAAGAGGAAAATAAAAATAAATTAAGTCAAGCTGAGGACCTTATAGAAAGGAGCTTATTGAAGAATTATTCGTCAATATTTTGTATGAGGTCTCTATAGAACATAGAATTTTACTTTGGACTGAGGGTTGAATCAATTACAAAAGGAAAAACTGGCCAACATGCCTGTGAGGGGGTGAAAAACCTTATTTACAAATGTAACAAAGCCAAGTTATATTCAGCATCTGTTCCAAATATCTGTCATTTACCCTACCCATCTGTTTACTTGTTACATCCAATATTCTTCACATGAGAATAAGGCAGAATTTCTATTCTAAAAAGTGGTTGATACATGATTATAAAGTGACTCAGTACGGATGACAGAGTATCTTATAGAAATGGGGGCCTGGGTTAATTAGTAACTGCCTTAATTGATACTGACACAGGCCAAAATATCTTTGCCTTAAATAATACAAAGACTTATTTTTCTTTCATGAACTTCAAAGATGGACAGGCTAAAAATGATATGGCTGTTCCATCATCATTACTAATGTCCCAAACTCCTTGATCTTCCTGATCCAACCATCAAGTAACTCCACACACAGTAGGAAAAAGGAGGAATATTTACCAGCATAAATGTTTCCCAGCTTATCATCCCAAGGTTTATGAGATTTTCTTGAGGTCTCCAGCAACTGTTCTATTTCCATTGCTTTGGCCATCCTAATCTCCAAACAGTTGAAAAAGGGAGTGGGGGTGGACAGTGTGGATACCTTATTAGCTCTAAAGATTCTACTTTGACAAATATAGAAGTTACTTTATTGAAAAAGAAGAGAATGGGTATTAAATAGGCATTTAGACTCTGAGCCACAGAACTCCAGACCACACTGATGTGAGACATTCCTTTTTCTTTTAGTTGCTTCCAACAAACACTATCCAAAATGAAAGAATATAAAATGTCCTACTTGCATATATTCTTAAGATCAATATTGATACAATCTATGGGAGACAGAGTCGATGGTTTTGGGAGTGTAAAGTTATAGAATCCTGTAAAATATTTTAATGATACCAGGATATGGTAAAAAATCATTTTTATTCCAAGGAGTATTAATTTGACTTGGCAACTGAGCCTCTCTTAAAAAGATTTGACCCTGTCATGATGCTTTTCCGGGAAAAAAAAATCACCCATGACTTGGAGATGTGTGAAAGCAAAAAAGTTACTAGATAACCTGTCAGTAGAGCATTGTCAGTTTCTAATGGGCCCTCAAGGAATTACCTGATCCTCCAGGGCCTGTACACTTTTTTGAACATCTTTGCATGACTATGCTACTTAATGATTTTGAAGAGGTAGAATTCTAGTCATAGAAAACTGATTGCAATGCAAATGCTCCCTGTCCACAGCACAGGACATGATTCCTGTTCTTGGCAATGCAAGTGAAATTTGTCTGATAGAGAATATGAGCTCCTATAACTCAAATTCTCACTAGACCTGCTTTTGACATCTGACTGAGTTCCTCATTAATTAATGAGGGAAACAAAACCTTTGACAAGTTGTCAGTTTATGTTTGAATAAGACTTAGGATTTTAACTTTTTGAAAATCAGTCTTGAGCAATTTTGGAGATCCCATGGAGATGTTCAAATGGAGTCACTTAATAGATCCCAGTCAGGTGTGTTGCTGGAGAAGAAGAACCAATGAACCTTGTGAATACTTTCCCTTTGTTCCCCAGTGAAGACCGAGTGGCAAAAGAACTTCAGGTGTGATGGTTCTGTGTTTCTCTAGTACTTCCCTTCTTTCTATGAAATTCTGTAAATAAATACAGAATATTTTTCAAATTATTATTTCCCACGCTTGAACAATTTGAATATCTTACAGTGAAGGTATTTCTGTTTTTCTTTTTCCCCAGGAAGCACATTTGAATACTATAAAAGAGTACAAAGTTGACATTTAAACTGGTTCCATTTACATAACAGTTTTGGAGGGACTAGAAACAAACTTCAAAGAAGAAATTTGAATCCTTTTTGTATACCACAATATCTAAGGGATAACCCAACGTTTCATTAGCTTATCTCTCTATTTCCTCTTAAGGCATGCCATTTTTTTAACAATTGGAGGAATTATTTCTTGTACCAGGTATGAAAAAATGCTGAGAACAATATTTTGCAGAGCTGATTTTCAATTGCGTGTTCTGGCTGCATTATAGGTATGGAAATAGGGTTGAGGTGGAATAAAGTGTTTAATTTTTCTATTTGTGGCTGCATGTTTCAGACTAGAAAAGGTCTGAAGTGAACCAGTGATTTTAAAAGAAAAAATAAAAAACTTTAAGAAAACAAACTCTGCAATGAAATCTTTAACAGTAGCCAACTTATGAATATTTCATTTACGCTCACTCGAACATCTTAAACCACAATATCATAAGTAATTCATGGATCTTTTCTAAAATATGAAGGAGTTATAAAGCAACTTTTCACATTTGAACAAAATAAAAGAAAATGTATCCTTAAAAGTAGCACGCTTTATTTTACCAATGATTTCTATACAAATATTACATAAGATTACATATAATCTTAATTTTTGTGCCATAGCCAATAATTGTAACATGTCTTTTTTCTCTCATATTTGTTATTCACATTATGTTCCTAGCTTATTTACCTAGTATGAGAACAGAGTTAACGTACATAGGATGTATAGGATATGTTCTGTTTACCTCTCCAGATCTATTTTCTACTGTTCCCCAGTGTCCTCTCTGGTGAAGGACTGATCTGTGGACCAGAAAAGGGGCTTCCTTGACCTCCCTGACATATCCAGGTGAGTTTAGCCAATAGGTGGTCCAGAAGGAGAATAAAGTCACAGATTGATTTTCGGCATTTATTCCTCTAGCTCCCATCAAGCACACGTAGTCATGTTCATCAAATGGCATTGTTTCATTTTAATTGGACTTGTCTGTAGGATTCTGTCTTTTGAATTATGGTGACCACTCTGCTTTTGTCATTTTCACCTGGAGTGGCGACTGCTCTGTTGTTCCTAGCACCATGGGTGTGTAATATCCTTTGTGGTTTCCTTATGCCCTATTCATACCTTTACAAGTGGTCCATTTATTAAATTATTCTTAAAATACTTATATTTCAGTGACATCTATTTCCTGCCACACTTGATAAAGAAACAAACAAAAAGCCATCTCTATTAATAGCTTAAATATCTGCAGGCAAGGTATATTTATCCATTTCTAGTCTGTGAGTATTTAGCAAGAATTTGTGAAGCAGCTAAGTTCTTAAAAATGAGGCAAGGATGTAGGGGTAGAAGGGAGAAAAGCAAAATAGTATCCAGTACATACTTACCAGAGCTTAAAGCAAGGTTAGGAAACAAAGAAACAAATAAATAAAATAAGATAAAATAATATACATACACAGAAGTGTTCATATTTCATTCCCATTATGGCATTACTCTCTTACCATGTTTTTAGTTTATCTTGCTCAAAAGGGAAACAAAAGATAAGAGGTTTTAAAATAACATCTGTAAATAAAGGATATTTTTCAGAATAGTTTGATAATTATTACTAATTATCATAGAAACTAAGATTAGCCTACCAATTAGATAGGGAAAATAAATAAGAATATGAAAATTTTAAATGAAGAGATAACACTACTTATAGATTACATGACTATAAATTGAGAAAAGACAAGAAAACCAGCTAAAAATCCTTAATCCTTAAATATACAGTCATTTGGGATACAGTGGAGTAGAATATTAACTCAGAAATCAATAATAGTCAAACATAAACCCTATAGAAAATACAATGGAAAAAGATGTAACAAAGATAAAATTCCTAGGAATATGTAACAAAAAATATGCAGAGCCATATTAAAACTTTAAAACTACCTCAGTGGCACATAGAAAATGAAACAAATGTAAATAATAGGAAAAATCAACAATCTTCTATAAGCAGATTAATAAGTGTAGGATGATTCCAGTTAGTATACTATTTGTTAACTACCTAAATTAATACCAAATTCAATTGAGTTTTTTAAATTAAAATTCTGGGGAAAAAAAGCAATAAGAGGACCTTTTTCTAACACATTTAACACAGCCTATAAACTTAAGTTGTGAAAACTATGTAGAGACAGAACAATGCAATAGAATAAAAAAATTCAAGATTTTAAGTAAATTTGTTGTGGACAGATTTATAAGAGAAATAGAAGCTGAATTTATTGTACTATTCCATTTGGTCTTCATCAGACTGACAAAAACCTAAAAGCTTAATAATCCCCAATATAGTAAAATTATGTGCAGAACCAATAGACTGCCTTCTTGCAAGATGTTGACTCATATTGTAGCCTATGTGAATGGCTATTTACTATGTAACTCAAGCTGTGCAACAGAAAGGTCTTTGAGGACTGGAGTGGTTGAAGGAGTGGGGACTGGGGACAGGCATTCTCATACATTATTATGGAAGTATAAAGTGATGCAACAACTAAGAAAGGCAACTTTAGTTTCCAGAAAAATGTAATATGCATGCATCTTTCTACCAGCAATTCTTCTGGAATTCTTCTGGAATTATTCTTATTTACACTAGAGAATATGCAAAATAGCTTATGTTCAGTTTTTTTATTGTAACATTATCTCTAATAGCAAAAGGTTAATGTTAAGTAACATATCAGATTTCCCACAAGGAGATACTAATCAGCCACAAATAAAGAGAGTAGAAACTTCTTTTTCCTGATAGGAAAAGATGACCAATACATTATTAAGTGAGGAAAAAAAAGCAGAAAAATGAGTGTATATGCTACTATTTGTGTAAAATGGAAGGGGAAAAGAGAAAATATAATCTGTACTGGCTCACACATTCATACACACAGAAAAGACAAATACTGCCTGAAAAGCAAAGGTAAATAAAACTGGTTGACCTATTGAATGGAGGTGCTAATCAACCAGATTGGGAACAAGGTGGGGAAGGTGTCTTTGTCAGTATGAGTTGTTATAACAAAATATCACATACTGGTGGCTTAAAAAACAACCACTTATTTCTCACAGTACTGGACTGGTTTGGTTTCTTTTTCCCCTTATAAGGACACCAGTCCCCTGACAGGCACTCTACCTCCATTACCTCATTTAAATTCCATCATCTCCTAAAAGCTCCACTTCAGAATACCACCATATTGGGGATTAGGACCTCAACATAAGAATTCTGGAGGACATAAATTTTCAGTCCCTAGTGGAGGGGACTTTTTCACTGGGCCCTCTTTAATAGTTTTGATGTTTGAAATTTGTGAATGTTTATCACCTATCCAAAACATTAACATGCGTTCTCCAAAAGTAATAGAGGTAGGTGGTTTCACATCAAGAATCAAAGCCTGATGAATACATTACAGAGAATTTAAAGACTGTCAATGATGTACCCATTCTTTTGTAAACTAATGTTCCTATTGAACTTGCTACCTGCTTTTAGCCATGATTCAAAAGGATTAGGTTTTGTTTGTGAATAGACATTTTCTCCTTCACATCTTCATGTTTTGCAGAAAAACTGAGATTCCTTTTATTAAGAACTTACATTATCCTAGGATTTGTATTTAAATGATTCCATAAATTATGTAAAATATTATAAAGATATAGGTATGAAGAAAATGCAAATGATGAGTGAATTATGAAAGAAAACACTCCCTCAGAAAACATTATCCTGAAGGTAACAGGCTGTTTTGTTCTCTATGTGCTGGAAACTCCAGATGGCCCAGCATTCTGGAGAGGGTAGGTAGTGATGAAGAGTAGGAAGTGATAGTGTTATTTTGAGGGATTTGAACTGAGGGAAAGCAGTGAATTATTTGGCCCCGTGGCATTCTTTCTGCTTATATGAGTGTAAGTAGTTCTGCCTGCCATGAACACAAAGAAGAGATAGAATATTACTAACTAATGTTAGATATGGTAAATCAGTGGAATTTTCCTCTCTTTTAAAATGGGGAATGCATTGGAATATGCATGACATATGAACTTGAAAGTTCACAGTGGAAAAAAATTAAGTTTAAGAATAAATGATTTAAGAAAAGAATATCTGAGCTAGGAGACAAGTATGCTAAGTAATTTCTGAAAAGCGTATTGGAATCCCAATCTTCTAATACCCAAGCAAGAGTGTTTAGTTTATAAACATAAAAATCTACTTAAACCAACAAATTCTGAAACATTTGAAACAATTCTCTCCATAGTCATAGATTCTAAGGTCATGTGAACTAAGACCTTTGCCAGGAAAATTTCAGGAGAGTTCATATGTAGAATTTTACTATGGATGTCAAACAATGTTTTGATTCAAGCTTTACTCAAAGTGAGCAGATTTCATTAAAAATTAATTAGCCAAATATTCTCATTTTGTTGTCAAATATCATCCTCCTTCCAGCACAAAACAACAACTTCCAAAGACAGAGGATAAAGGATACATAACATCAAGAATAAGTCTGTCTGGAGGTGAAGCATTTATTCTTTGTCAAAACAAAATCCTTCCAAAGTGCCTGGGTGGCTCAGTTGGTTAAGCAACTGCCTTCAGCTCAGGTCCTGATCCCAGAGTCCCGGGATTGAGTCCCGCATCGGGCTCCCAGCTCCATGGGGAGTCTGCTTCTCCCTCTGACCTTCTCCCCTCTCATGCTCTCTCTCACTCTCTCTCTCTGAAATAAATCAATAAAATATTAAAAAAAAAACAGAATCCTTCCAAATTTGCCCTTGAAAATTCTTGCTATTTTACAATCTCCAGAAAATTCCAGTAAACAAAGAAAACCTAAGGTTTTTTTAGACATTTTTTTTCCTACTAGAAACATTTCTCCATGTCTATAAATGGGAGAGCAGGCAAACCTATTTCAAATTCCATGATTCAATACAACTCTTCCTCTATTTTGCCTGTAGACTAAGAATTCTGACATGGTTGAGAAAATGTACACACCCCTGCTGATTGATCTAAATTTGTCATCATTTTTGCCTTTCTCACACACCACATATAATCCTCTAACACACCAGGAATAGAGCACAAGAACATATGCACTATGCCTCAGACCTTCTCAATTTCTACATTTGGTTATAATGCTCTTCCCCCCAGTAGACACACAATTCACTGTTTCCTTCAGATTGCTGACCACATATCATATCAGAGTTCCTTCCTGAATGATCTGTAGATAACTGTTCCTCTCTAATCTTTCCGTAATGTCTTTAGACCCCTTGACTTCTAGCCTCCTCCCTTCCTCCCTCACTCTCTTTTACATCCCCCTCCCCCACCCTATTTACCTATCTTCTGCCTTCCTACTTTCCTTCCCAGAAAATACAGAATAAAAGTGAGACAATATTAGTGGGCACCAGAACTTAAGCCCCAGGAATAAAGATATAATTGGGAGATGTTGAGGTTTTCTCTAGTCATTTGGATTTGGGGTTTTGAGGCAATTCTACACAAATTTCAAGTTCAGTGAAGAGTTCATTTATATCTAAACAGCAGTTATAAAACACCTGACTTTTAGGTCCAGTTTTACTCCTGAGATATAACCTTGTATTCTGTCTTTCTTTTTCTTCCCAATTAGAGTGCGCCACATCACAGAGCTCACCCCACTTCTCTCCCTGTCTCCAGCTGCTTTCTTGTTTTACCTTCCCTTTATATTTCTACTTTCCCCCGCTGCCTTAGAAGTACCCAGAAACTGGTAGATAGATTGAAATAAATTGCACTTTCTGATAGTCTTTGATAGTGTTTCAAGCAGATGAGGTTATAAAAAATGCCTATGACTGTAAAGCCTACATGAAAGAGCCTCCCAGAGATTATAAACGAGCTATTAACCTTGGCCAGACATTGTGTTCCTCAGGTTTTGGCAAACTGACAAGAAACTATGCATGACTTAAAAAAATCACAACCATTAGAAAGAACTGTTATCTTTCTGATGATGACAAGAAGAAAGACTACCTTATTATCTGAATAATAAGTATTCTATAGAATAAAGGCATATTTTTCATGGGATTTCTGGCTTTGATTGATATGTTGACCATTCTTTTAAGTCACGAACAAGAAATTAAAGTCTCCTTATTTGTTTTCAAGTCCTTTCTGGATTTCTTTTATTTTTTTTTCTTTCATTTTGTTTTGTTTTGTTTTACGACAATATTGGTAGAAGTTAAGCTCCTGTAGATGACATGGGGGGGGATGGGTAAGAGGATAAATCTTTGCATCCTTTTATAGTGCAGCAGGGGTTTTCAACTATATCCCTCCACTGACAATTTATCAACCACTTACACAAATGAAGGTTTTACTTTAATAGATTAGTGATTCGTGGTGAGCCAAGCAAAATATAACTACAAAATACTTTAATTTTCTTCATTTAGATAAGTTTATTAAAAAGTTGGTGTAATGATTTCGAAGAGAGATTGTGACTATAATTTCTTCTGTCAAAGAAAGGACTCCTTCCAAGGATCACCATCTACCACATGTTCCATGTCACTTCTTAAGAAAGATACATCATATGATTTCATTCATGCATGGAACATAAGGAATAGGGCAGAGGACCACAGGGGAAGGGAGGGAAAACTGAATGGGAAGAAATCAGAATGGAAGATAAGCCATGGGAGATTCTGGACTCTGGGAACTGGACTCCGGCAACCAAACTGAGGGTTACAGAAGGGAGGGGGGGTGGGGGGAAGGGGTAACTGGGTGATGGGTACTAAGGAGGGCATGTGTGGTAATGAGTACTGGGTGTTATAGGCAACTAATGGATCATTGAACACTACATCAAAAACTAATGATGTATTATATGCTGACTAATTAAACATAGTAATAAAAATAATTAAAAATAAAAATAAAACAAATAAATTCTAAAAAGAAAGATATAACTTCCTGACAAAGAAAGAATTTTTATAGAAACCTTTTCAAACACTCTAAAAGAATTATTTCTCTTCCTTACTTTGGGTAATTACAATATCTAAATAATGTGTCATATTATTACTTAAATCAAATATAATATGCAAAAGTACTGAACTCTTACAACAGGTAAGAGAATATATAGCAGGTTAGTATTGATGTTTTATGTCAATTACCAACTGTTCTAAAATAGCACCTATTAAATAATATTTTATCTTTAAACCTTCTATGGCTGATAGTAGAAAAAAAAATTTGCCACAAAATCTATCCCTTTGACTTGTTAAAAGAAAATTTGAATTTAAACAAAAGAATGTATTTAAAGGAATAACACCCTCTTTTGAAATATGTCTAATGTAATGCCACTAACATAGGCAACATTTAGTACTGAAGAGTCTATATTTAAGCTGTGCCTTTACAAGCAGCTGGCTCAGCTGAGAAGTACTGTGTGATTGGGAAAAAATAAAAAAGGAAGAGATGTATTATAGAAGAATTATTTCGAAAAGGCTGAATGGGAATTCATTGTGAAGAAAAATATAAGGTAGGGAAAAAATAAAAGGTATTGATTAATCAGCTGCATTTAAATATTAGCTGTGTTTCTAATCTCACTGAATTCCTAGCTTTTTTTACAAGTCTTTTCTTTAGACTGTATCTCATGTGCCACAGTTTACTGAATTACTCTTTTTGAAAACATATCTCCCTTACTTGATCTTTCAAGTATGTTCAAAGTGTTCTGGGCAAAGCTGTTATACAATTGTTCTTCTGCCTCCTAATGCTTCCTAAAGAAAAGCACCAGGTTCCCCACTACCTATAAATGCTATGGTGCCTAGTAAAGTGTCATTCTGGAGATGTGGGATTAAAGATATTTCAAATTTAATTAGATCCCCTTTAAAAAGTATAATATTTGGGGTACCTGGGTGGCTCAGTGTGTTAAAGCCTCTGGCTTCGGCTCAGGTCATGGTCTCAGGCTGCTGGGATCGAGCCCTGCACCGGGTTCTCTGCTCAGCGGGGAGCCTGCTTCCTTCTCTCTCTCCCTGCCTCTCTGCCTACTTGTGATTTCTGCCTGTCAAATAAATATATAAAATCTTAAAAAGAAAAAGAAAAAAGAAAAAGTATAATATTTATTTATGCCAATGAGCTTTGGAAATCTCACAATGAATTCCACATTTTTATAATAAATGTTTTAAATTGTTCTTCATGGACTCCTATTGTGTAAGTTTATCATTATTAGAAGTATGTTTAATGGTAAGAACATACCATTTTGCATATTTTGTAATGTTGAAAAGTATAATAACTCTTAATTATTAGCATTAAATAGTATTTCAAGTAGATATAAAATATGTCTTAGTGATTTTTTTAATGCACAAATCCTTTTATGTGAATTAGCTCTCCTGATAATCAAGAGCCTAAAATAAGCATAAAAACATAGGTATAATACATGAAGAAATATAGTTCAGAGTACTTGTAGATGGCTTTTCAAAATTGGCTGGGACATCTAAATAAAGAAAGCAGTTCATAGGAAATAAATCCTCCCTGTCTACCCACATGGGCCAATCAAATTGAAGACTAAAGTAGACCCTGTGAAGTCAATTTCAAAGAAGTAAGTGAGGGCACCAGTCCGCCAGCTTCATCAATTCTCCCAGTTTCAGTACCCAATGCAGGCTTAGTCTCACAAGCCGAGCATTGGCCCTGGGATCTTAGTGGCCATAAAAGACCATTAATAACCTTCTCAGAAAACAAATTAACTATCAGCGTTCTTCTTTTAGTCACTTGCTTCAAAAGATATAATTAAGAACCTCATTAGATCAGAAAGCTCCATGGAATAACCAAGATATGCACCACATTATCACACACATGGTCTATTCCCTGCTTCACATTGCTGTTCTCAACTATTTATTTGCCCAAAGCTTGTCTAAAGCCAGGAATTGCGGGTTTGTTTGCCATCCTCTCACTCTTTTTTTTTTTTTCCTAATACCTATCTGGAAGCGAGTGCTAAACTGGAACTCTAGAGACCTATTTGTTGTTTTGTTGCTTCTTTTATTAATTAGCTCTGTTATTTTGGGGAGTTTACTGATTTTCTCCCTTTTAAATCCGCTTCCCTTATATGTAAAATTAACGATCTGAAGTTGATAAATCTCTACAATCTCTTCAATATGTCCAAATCTTTAAGATAAGAGTATAATAAGCAAATGTCAAAATGTGAGGAAAAGTTACAATAAATTACTCAAGCGGTGACACTAAGTAATGTCTTAATTCAGGGCTTTGCTGAAGCATCAGTTTAGAGAGTAAATGTAAGCATCCAATTCTAGAGGCCTCATATAATTTGACTAAGATGATAGAGCCACTGATTGAACACCATTACTAAATTAGCTTGTTCTTAACTTCCAGCATAACATTCTATTAAATTATACACTTAATAACCATGCACTTTAAAGAGTTTCTGTAAAAGAGCTCTCATACAATTTAGTTACAGACCACATTTTAAACCATATGGCTCAACATTCCTTAACATATGTAGTATGCTTTAGCCTGACCAAACTATTACTGTTACACACAGGCAGGGGGTGCCTCATTCTCCTCTGGTGGTCCACCCCCTTCATCTACCCAACGTGCCCTGTATAAACCACACTCCCTTAAAAGACCCCTCAGGTATTAAATCAAATCTCGCCCACCACAGAAGGATCACTGCAACTACAAGTGTTTTTTTTCTTCCACCGAGTCATCTTAATGTCTGAATAAGAAGATGGCATATATATATATATATACATATATATGTATATATATATATGTGTGTGTGTGTATGTCTGTGTGTGTATACACATATATATATGTATATATATATATCAGAGAAACAAGACAAAATGCTATATTTAATTTGAAAAAAACATGAAGAATATTTTTCTTTAGTGACACTTTTCCCAATACAAGTTGTCTAAAAGATAGTTTAATTTTTAAGTCAATCTTATTTTTGCCCCAAATTATAACTCATTTGAAATTGCTAAATAATATATGAGCACATATTTTTAAAAGATTTTATTTATTTATTTGGCAGAGAGATCACAAGTAGGCAGAGAGGCAGGCAGAGAGAGGGGGTAAAGCAGACTCCCCGCTGAGCAGAGAGCCTGATGCAGGGCCTGATCCCAGGACCCTGAGACCATGACCTGAGCCGAAGGCAGAGGCTTAAACCACTGAGCCACCCAGGCGCCCCTGAATACACATTTTTTAAATAAAATAAAATATGCAAGGTACAATACAAACTCACCACTGCACCAACCCTTTGCGCTTATCCTCCACACGTGCACACCCTGCTGTCGAGATGGCCCTTTGAAAGATCTTTAATTAAAAAGACAGCTTTGGATGCTTTCTTCTGGACTATTTCCACACATTTATGGTGCCTATCTGTGCGAGTGTTGAGTACAGAATTCTCACTTCATAGAAATGTGAGGATGTAAGAACTTTATGAAGAAAAGAAAACTTGGGGAAAGATTGAAGATAAAAGGGAAAACAAAACAAAATTAATTGAGTCCTCAGAACAGCCCTGGGAGACACATACTATTATTCCCAGGAAACACAAGAGTCAAATGAAATTCAGGCTAGGAGACATCCTCAAGGTACTTATCAGCAAAATGCAGAGTTGGAATTCAACCAAATTCTATTTGATTCCAACATTTCAAACTTAGCTGTTACACGATGCTACTTCCCAGTGTCTTTTTCTTCAGGGTCTTTGGTTTTTGGTTTTGGGTTTTTGGGTTTTTTTTGCGGGGGGGGCAACAGGCAATTTTTTTCTAGATACACATGCATACACACACATGCTATATGCATATATATATGTATATATATATATACACACTTACATGATACACACATGCATATGAATGTTAGTAAACATAGAAAATAGAAATTATATCTTTTTTTAAGATTTTTTTGTTTATTTATCTGGCAGAGAGAGACACACAGAGAGAGAGGGAACACAAGCAGGAGGGGTGGGAGAAGGAGAAGCAGACTTCTCACTGCACAGGGAGCCCGATGTGGGCCTCGATCCCAGGACCCTGGGATTATGATAGCCTAAGGCAGCTGCTTAACAACTGAGCCACCCAGGCACCCTGAAAATTATATCTTTATAGAGATAAAGATAAATAACCATAACTACTTCTTGAGATTATCCATTAGAACAATGTCTAAGGAAAGAGCTTTCCTTTCAATATGTCAAAATTCAACTAGTACAAACAAATTAGATAAATATTAATATTTATGAATAATTTTTGGCACAATAAATAAATTACAATAAACTAGACTGTAGTATGTTATTGTAAAGTGGGTATAGACAATGCATTCAAATTCCCATTATTTCAGTATTTTGGTATTTTTAGAGTTTTGAGTATTTGGTCTGGGGAGAAACTTTCAGTTTCAGTTGTTAATAAGGACTACTAGATACTTTTATAAGGAGCCAAAAAACAAGCTGATTTCCACATGTTTCCAGTCACAATTGTGATCATTCATATTCATGATCTCCCTTTGGTCAGTCTTTTCTGGCCCTACCTAGGAGACCAGCATTCAAACCATTCCTTGGCACTGTCTTAGTGTAGAGATACTCCTTAATGAAAAGCAGTGGCTAATCTTTTAGAGATGGAAATTAGATCTCTCTCATGGAGCTTGAGCTAAGAAGGGAAAAATCCTGTCTATTGCAGGTTTATAGCTCCAGAGTCCCATTCATATTGTGTTCAAATCTATTAACAAACAGAATACATCTCCATTTGATTAGCTCCTCTCTATGTTTCTCAATGAAGTAGCCATTTATCATGTGTGACAGCAGAGGAAACAGGATAGAACAAAAGAAAGCTAGAGGAAAAAGATCTACCATAAAAATTTGACTAGACAATATGAATTTAAAGATAATTTCAACATATCTAAAATATACTTATTGTGGAGGGCACATATTGCATGGAGCCCTGGGTCTGGTGCATAAACAATGAATTTTGGAACACTGAAAAAAATAAATAAAATTTAAAATAAAATATACCTATATGATGTTGTCCTACATAGTTTCAAGAATTATTAGAAACTCCAAATAATTTATATTTTATAAATAAAATTAAGTGAGATATTAGAATACTCATGAACATACTATGTATATGATTAATAAAAACCTTGAGTCACCATCATTATTGTTTTTACTTCATAATCATTTGCTGTTGACAGAAAACAGTAAGAGTTATTTTAGCTGTAGTAATCAAAACTGTATGGTAGTGGCACAAAAATAGACACAGAGATCAATGGAACAGAATAGAGAGCCCAGAAATAAACCCACATGAAAAGGTCAATTAATCTGTGACAAAGGAGCCAAGAATATACAAGGAGGAAAGGGCAGTCTCTCAATAAATGGTACAGCGAAAATGAACTTCTACATGCAAAGTAATGAGACTGGACCACTTTCTTACATCATGCACAAAAACTAACTCAAAATGGATTAAATACCTAAGTATGGGACCTGAAACCATAAAAAATCCTAAAAGAAATGATAGGCAGTAAACACATGGACATGGGTCCTAAAAAATATTTATCTGTATATGTCTCCCCAGACAAGGGAAACAAAAGCAAAAATAAACAGTTGGAACTACATCGAACTAACTGCTTTTCAACAGCAAAGGAAACCATCAACAAAATGAAAAGGCGAGTTTACTGAATAGGAGAAGATATTTGCAAATGAAATATCTGATAAGAGATTAACATACAGAATATATAAATACCTCCTACATTCAACACCAAGAAAAACCCAAATAATCTCATTAAAAATGTGCTGTGGACCTGAATAGACATTTTTCCAAAGAAAACATACAGATGGCACCAGACATGAAAAGAGGCTCAACTTCACTAATCATCAGGGAAATGCGAATCAAAACCACAGTGGCATATCACCACACATCTGTCACAGTGGCTAGTAACAAAAAGATAAGAAACAAGTGTTGGAGAGGATGTAGAGAAGAAGGAACCCTCATGCCCTGTCGGTGGGAATGTAAATTGGTGCAACCATTATGGAAAAGAGTATAGGGGTTCCTCAAAAAACTAAAACTAAAAACATAATACAATCCAGGAATTCCACTTCTGAGTATTTACTTGAAGAAAGCAAAAACACTAATTTGAAAATATATATGCACCCCTATGTTTATTGAAGCATTATTTATAATAGCCAAGATATGGAAGCAACTTAAGTGTCCCTAGACAGATTAATGGATAATGAAGCTGTGGTATACATAAACAATGGGATATTATTCAACTGTGAAAAAGAATGAAATCTTGACATTCCCTACAACATAGATGGCATTTTGCTAAGTGAAATAAGTCATACAGAGATAGATACATATTATGTGATTTCACTTATATGCAGAATATAAAAAAAATAAGAAAAACACCTAAACAAACAATAATAACAGTAACAATAGAAACAGACTAATAAATATAGAGAGCAAACTGGTGGTTGTCAGTGAAGAGAGGGTTTGGGGGGTAGGAGAAATAAGTGAAGGGGATTAAGAGGTAGTAACTTCCAGTTATAAAATAACTAAGTCACAAGGATGAAAAACATACTATAGGGAATATAGTCAATAAAATTATAATTTAAAAGATTTCTTTTACTGATTAAATGTATCATACATAATTCTTTTTTTTTAAGATTTTATTTATTTATTTGACAGACAGAGATCACAAGAGGCAGGCAGAGAGAGAGGAGGAAGCAGGCTCCCCGCGGAGCAGAGAGCCCGATGTGGGGTTCCATCCCAGGACCCTGAGATCATGACCTGAACAAAGGCAGAGGCTTTAACCCACTGAGCCACCCAGGTGCCCCTGTGTTATACATATTTCTGATGATTGGTCACACCTATATAAATTATGTAATGAGGAGTCTTATATGATTTCTCATAACTAATATACTTGATGCTTAACCTCTTTCTTCTGTGAAATATTTAGTAGATTATGTCTTATTCACTTTCTTCTTTGAAAAGCCCACAATCTTTCATTTGGATAAGGTCTTAAGGAAATGTCCAGAAGGAACAAATGCATAACATATCAAATGAAGTCCTGCAGGCAATGTATAATTCATATCAAAGCACAGAGCTTTATTTTTAAAATTCACAGATTTATTTGTTGATTCAAAATGATCTTTTTCTTTTCAGTTCAGTGAACCTAAGAATTGTTCCAAAAATTTTAGCATCTTTCTCTTCCAATTACAAAGTTCTATCACTAAAAATACTTGATATTTTGCACACACACATATAGAATATGTATACATTCTCCTTCATCTAGCACATGCTTTCCTCACCTGAATCCATGAACAGATGCACTTTATAAAGAAAATAAGCACATACATTTTCTTATGGCAGTAACTCACTTGCCCTCTTTTATTTCACTTCTGCATATGCCTAAATGTAGTAAATGAAACATTTTAGAAAACACAACTAACAATAACCTATAGGTAGGCTTGTAATTCCCAACTGTTTGATCATATTTGGTGCCAGGGCTTCTTTGACATGACCGCAAAATTAATTAACTAATTATCACTGACACATGCTCCTTCTTTTCACCATTGGAATAACTGGAGCATGCAAAAACAGAAAATAAACTAAAACATAGAGGGTATAGATGCCTTACTACTTTATGATAGAACAGGGAAGAGCACCATCTCACTTGGCTCACATCTTAAGCCCCTGTTACGAATGCATTCACTAACTTCACTTTCTGAATGATATTTCCCTTGGTCACTTAATATTTAAAGTTACCATTCTTCCACTCCAGTCCCTGTATCTTGTTTTTCTTTTTCTGTTTTCCCTAGCACTCACTGACATTCTAATATCCTATCAGAGCAAAGCTCTGTTTAGTATATTGATAAATCCCAGCATCTAGAACAGTGCCTGACAGTATAGCCCATTGTCATTAGGTTTTGTTGAATCTTCCTTTTGAGAAAGTTGAGGTCTGGAGAGGTTAGCATGTTTACCCAGCGTGTCTCCAGTGAGTTATGGCACAATTTTAAGAGCAGGCTGACTGGAAGAATGAGTGCGAGCTTTGAGGAAAATCAATTCTGACGTAAGTTTAGATTTTAAGAGAATAAACTAAGGGAGGTTTCCTTTGAAGTCTATCATTGGTGTAACAAATGTATTTTGCAGCTGATGTGGGTCATTTTTAAAACACCCCTCCCTGTTATGTGCTAGTCTGTGCACCACCCCCATCTCAGAATGTGACTATTTATGGACATATAGGAAAGGTCCTAAGAGGCAAGGTAAAAAATGAGAGCATATGGGTGGACCTAATCCAATATGACTGGTGTCCTTTCCATGAGATCAGGACACAGACACACACAGACTGAGGGCTGGCCATGTGAGGACACACTGACACACTGAGGAGCCAGACCGCAAGCCGAAGAGAGAGGCCCTTACATGAAACCAAATCTGTTGATACATTGAGCTTGAACTTCCAGCCTCCAAAATTTCAGAAACAAAAAATCTGTTGTTTAAGCCATACTGTCTGTGATATTTTGTAATGGCAACTCTAGCAAGCTATCATGAAATAAAACAAATTGTAATTTTATCCAGAAAATGAAGGCAGAGAGAATTTTTTTTAATTTGGAAATATGTGTGTGTGTGTGTGTGTGTGTGTGTGTATGTATGTCAGTACACACATTTTTTTTTAAATTAAAAAGCAGCAAATACCTATTATCACATTATGTCCTTTTTGAAAAGAAGGAAGGAGAGGTACAAGAAGAAATGCTTCCAGAGAGAATTCTGCGTAGTTCAGAGAATTTTTTTGCACAAAGACACCAAGAATTGAGATAAAGTTCTGTGTCCTCTTCTTTAGAATCATGGTGCTGTTGTTTATTTCAAACCTACTATTTAGATACAGGAATGCTTAATGGCACAGGGATTGGAGACATAAGCCCCAGCCAAAAATAGCTGAAGGGATTCAAAGTCATTGTGTTTACTCTCAAAACAAACACATGTAGCCAATTCTATGTGTGCATTAAATTATTTAGAATTTAGACCAACAAAAGATTTTTGTGGGGGAAATCTCTTTTAGTTCTGGTCCAGTTTGAAATTGTCAATGCTTTGTGATGACAAAAAGTTCAAGTTTTAATTGATACTATTGTGACTTTTTAAAAAAAAAAAATCTCCAGACAGTGTAGAAAATTGCTGAATTGACTCCCTCACAGCCAACCACCTTCTATTTTTCACTGTATCTTAATGTTTTTCTCTCAAGAGGAACTTTCCTGGGATGCCTGGGTGGCTCAGTTGGTTGAGCGGCTCCCTTCGGCTCAGGTCATGATCCCAGCATCCTGGGATTGAGTCCCACATTGGGCTCCTTGCTCAGCAGGGAGCCTGCTTCCTCCTCTCTCTGTCTGCCTGTGCTCACTCTTTATGACAAATAAATAAATAAATCTTAAAAAAAAAAAAAAAAGAGGAACTTTCCTGTTTTTCCATTCTGATATATCTGTAATATTTTCAAGTAAAACTTGCTTTGTTTGTCAGGGGTGCCAGAGTGGCATAGTTGGTTAAAACGTGGAAACCCGTGGTTTCCACTTAGGTCATGATCTCAGGGTCCTCGGATTAAGCCCTGCCTAGGGCTAAGTGCTCAGCAAGGAATCTGCTTGGGAGTCTATCTCTCCCTCTCTCTCTGAACCCCATGATCTAAAATAAGTAAATAAATCTTAAGAAAAAAAGTCCTTGTTTTCTTTGTCTACATAGCCTATCACAGGTTTCACCAGCATTAAACAAGGATGTGGTGGCTTAAATATTGACAAAGTGAATGACCCCTTTTGGTTCTTTATAAAGATGGCCTCTTTTTCATGGGTATTTTTTGCCCAAGGAATTTTGAAAACTTCTAGGTATTGACACATTGGTGCTGTTTGGACCTGATTGATGCTGATCTGGGAGAACTGTCCTGTGTGTGGAACCCTATTTGAAACTCCCCTTCCAAGTTGCATGGCAGGTGGGTGCTGCTGTTGCTTTCCTGTCTGTGTAGGAGATCCTCAAATGCCCATGTGTCCCTCCTCTTCCTGTTGATAGGTCTTTTCAGAAATCACTTTGAACTAACAGATTCTTCATCTTGGGTAATGCTCAGCCAGAAGGCTGAGGCATTGAGAAGACTAAGAACAAAGCTACATTGATGCTAAAATGCTACGGTCCTTTGTATTTATTTACTTAGTTGACAAATATTAACATGCCAGGTATCATTCTAATAATATAACATATTTAATATTTGCCATGGCATATGAGACAGATAGTCTTTCCACTTCCACTGTACAAATGGGGAAATTGAAGCACACAGAGATAAAATGATTTTCTCAAGGTGCACAGTTAATAGGTGCTGAACTTGAATTGGCACTCAAGCCACCCGTCTCCAGAATTCTGCTATTAGCCTCTAAGCTACGCAACTTTTCACAGGCACACAGCCCTTGCCCCCACAGAAGCACATTTCCCCAACAGTTGAGTTGAGATAGTTTCGGAAATCATGCACAAATTCCCTCAATATTTTCAACCATTTATTTCTCGGTGATGAGTGCAGCCCACTGATCCCCATTCCCCATCTGCTACAACCTGCCCTCTTCCTTTTGGAGATACTTCTTTTCTGTTCTGTGTCCTTTCCTGCCATCTGGTCTCCACTGGTCTCCTGCCATGTGGTCACCCATGCCTGTCAAGTGTAATAGCTGCCAGAGTAGCGAAGGACCAACAATTATGGGATTGCATGGGAATCTGGGTAGATAAATCCCCAGAATATAGTTAGATATTTTGAAAATAAATTTCTAAGGTGAAGATTAAAATGTTATTGTGAGTCATTGAAGTCCAAGGCAAAAAGTGTTGGAAAATATTGAATATCTTCAAGTTTAATTTATTCCTTCAGTGTTACCAACAACACCAAATCTACTTTTTTGTTTTCCTTTCCATGACATTAATGATACTAATCTGTCATCACACAGGATTTCCTTGCCTCTTGATGGATCAATTTAAATATACTTTATATTCTCTTGTCTTTCATTCTGGGAATAAAAGAAAAAAAAACACTTTTTTTTTCTTTCTGTCAGAGAGTATAAAGAGAAAAATACTTAAATCCTAGACCAGAGTAGTTCATAGAGAAAAGAAGAGATGTGAGAAAATATCTAGGGAATGGGAAGTGTTGCCATTCTCCCTTGATCAAAAGAAATGCTTTTAAGTAGAAAGAGTTATCTTGGTATCAAATGCCCACCACTGAAAAATAATGAAGAAATTTAAAAGTACTTGGGATCAAAACAGGTATACAGAAATGTCTTTACTAATTTACCTGCACAATTACAGCAGGGAGTTCAGCTTGACATTTTAGTTTTCTGTCTCTATTATGAAGTTTCTGCTCTGCTTTTTAAAAAATGTGTTTTATTAAAATATAGATAAATTTTTCCTTTTATTCCCATAATGAGAGAAAAGAGAAAAGGAAATAAATGTATTTCATAAATTTTATGTGTATATATAAATTATATATTTAAATAAATTATATGTAAATTTCATATCAATAAGGGAACATCCCTCTTTACCCCACTTACTGCATAGCTGATGTGACATTTTCTAATGAGCTATGGCCATGAATCTATAAATTTGAAGCTTATTTATTAGGTATATCCAGCAAAATATTTTTTGCTAATAAGACTTCTCCAATACCTCAGCTATTTTTTCTTACTAATAAATATCATTATTGTATTTAACAAGAAGTCTGGAGTGCATGTTCAAAAGGAGATTGATGGGGTCATCTCTTTATCTCTGGATGTGTCTGGTAAAGGAAAAGAATAAGTCATAGAACCTGGGCTAACCTTGTGTTCTCAGTCTTTTATTACACTGGAAAGGGATGTACTTGTTATAAAATGATACTTAGATCATAAAGGAGGGCCATAACTGGTCATACTTTCAATGCAATCTTTTCTAATTTAAAAGAATACATAGCCTATCCTTCTGAAGTTATGATCCAATCAATTCCTTTTTTTTATAAGTAGATTTGTAAAGGATAATAATCTTAAAGTATATACATGTGTATGTTTTATATACAAATTAAAATGCAAAATCTTGTATGAATAGATTTTTTATGAAGTAGAGTTGGCATTTATTATACATAATATAGTTTTTATTAAAGTATAACTGCCATATAGTATCCCATTAATTTCAGATGTACACTTTAGTGATTCAATGTTTTTATACATTCCACAATGATTCCTCTGATAAGCCTAGTTATGAAATGTCACCATACAAATTTATTATTATTGACTCTATTACCTATGCTGTACATTTCGTTCTCATGACTTACTTATTTTATAACTGGAAGTCTGAACCTCTTATTCTTCAGACTCCATTGATAGGCAGACTCTGATTAGTTGGAGAGAAGAACCATCATGGTACCTGGAGAACTGTTCATAAAAATAATGGTTCTATATGTGGTTGCAGAAGGAACTTCAGAGAGGGGTCCTAAAGACCTACAGACACCAAAAAAGGTGCTGAACATCAAATGGGGCATCTTTGCTTGAAGGCATTTCTCATACTGTTAATTCATATTTTGTACCCACAAGAGCTGTGGATATGACTAAAGACAAATAAAAGTGTGGTCAGGAAAGTATTTTAGCTTGCTTTCTAGGTCACCAAACTGGGGAAAATCAATGTTGTATGATAAACCAATGCACTGTTATTGTTTCTCCAAAACAATATACACACTTTCCTGACACACACGTGCACACACACACACACACACACACGCCACACCCTACACACGCACCTCTCCATTTTAATGTAAGTTATTAAACAGAGCTACTACTCACTACGGAGTGTGTAGGGAATAAAGTTTTCCAGCTTTCTCCAATATGGTTTAATTATATAGACTCACCAAATGGCTTACTATCAGATGTCAAATCTTTTGGCTTCATAAGAAACAGAGTCCCACGTGTCAGTTTTGACAGCTCAATAGTGAGCAAGATATGTATGTAAAAGATTCTTCTTTGCTAGAAAGGTAAATCTTTTATGACTCACAGACTTGTTAGTTACTTTCTTTTTTTTAAAGATTTTATTTATTTATTTGAAATAGAGAGAGATCACAAGTAGGCAGAGCAGCAGGCAGAAAGAGAGGGAATCAGGCTCTCCACTGAGCAGAGAGCCCAATGTGGGGCTCCATCCCAGGACCCTGAGATCATGACCTGATCATGATCTCATGATCATAATCATGATCATGAGCCAAAGGTGGGGGCTTAACCCACTGAGCCACGCAGTTACTTCTCAGTTAGTTACTTTTTAACTTCAAATTCTTATTTATATTGTGAAACAGATGGTCTGTTTTTAAGGGCTACACAATACTTTTATGATGTGGATGTGTGCATTACAATGATGGAAATTTGTAGAAATAAAAGGATCTGGTTAGGGGGACGCCTGGGTGGCTCAGTTGGTTAAGCGGCTGCCTTCGGCTCAGGTCATGATCCCAGCGTCCAGGGATCCAGTCCCACATCGGGCTCCTTGCTCGGCAGGGAGCCTGCTTCTCCCTCTGCCTCTGCCTGCCTCTCTGTCTGCCTGTGCTCGCTTGCTCTCTCTAACTAATAAGTAAATAAAATCTTAAAAAAAAAAAAAAAGGTTCTGGTTAGGTGTAAAACATTTTAAATGTTGCAGTTTTGAAATATTTTGTTTTGTTTTTACAAAATATTGATTTAAGCAAAAGATTTCCTCCTATATAAAATGCCAAATCACACAAATACAGAAATAGTAATAAATTCTTGACATAGAACTTTATCTTATGTGTTTTTATACACCAGAATTCATATGAATAAGTTCATGCAAAGTGTGCATTGCTAATGCTTCTTAAAACTAATATTAGAAAACATCTACCTTTGATAATGACATATGGTTCCTCAAACATAGTTAATGCTTGCTCTTTTCTTTGAAGTAGAGAGTAAAATTTTAAGCCCTATACACTCTTATCCAGTGTTTTAGTATCAGTGTATATTTAATAACACAAGACACTGAGTTCCATATATTATCAGAACGTCAGTGGACCCAGGACAAACTATGAACAGAACCATATTTGACTGTCAGCCCAAAAACATTCTGTCTCTAATCTTGGAATATTTGCTCAATTTCTCTAATTAATTCTTTCCTTGTAGCTAAAATGGCTAACTCATATTTTTGACCAAATGAAATATATGAAAGCAATTACTCATTTCCAATCATATATATGGTGGTAATAAATATGAACAATTATTTGTATCATTGGTGGTGTCTTCTATTTTAGTGGCTATTTACAGCCTTTTGGGAAGCAAGTCCTTTATCAATATATTAACATTTTAAACCTACTTTCCATTTAAAAAATATAGGTTTTTATGTCAGGACATCTCCACAAAGATCATTTAGCATATAGCATCTAGTATTTATATCTGGCAAATGATATCAATTCCATTTAAAACTATTTCTCATAAACTTCACAAGGCAGGGTGAACTTTATTTTATTTTATTTTTTATTATGTCATGTTAGTCACCATAAAGTACATCAGAGCCTGTAATGGGTATTAAGGAGGGCATGGATTGTGTGGAGCACTAGGTATTATATGCAGACAATAAACTTTATTTTAGAAATTAGAAATCTGACACCTCTGTGAATAGTGGCTTGCTGAACTCAAAAGTGAATATTGTTAAATACATGTGCAAATTGTGTCCCCAATTTCTACAAGAGACTATGATGCAGAGCATATCAAAACAAAGTGCCATATTTTTAAAAAGGTAGTATTAAAAAAAATCTTATGCTGATTGAAAAAATCATATGATTTTAAGCAATGTTGAAGAGTTATAGCTTCTTACTTATCATTATAGCAGTATTAACACTCAAAACAATCCAGTTAACATTGTCTTCATGCATATTTAAGCTGTTTTCAGTGTCTTCTGAAATTTTTTCCTCTTATTGGTCATATTCTAGGGATGACACAAAATCTCTAGTGAATGTGTCCATTATAGTTTATTTATTAATAATTCTGAAATTATTTATTAGGCTGTATATACATACATAATATTTTGTTTTAAATAGTCATGAATAAACCTCTCCCTCCATCAAATAACTTTAGATGCTGGTTTTACAGAAAATATTCATTAGTAAGTTCAAAATATTCAGCCTAAGGAACACACTGAAATCCTGTCAATGGTAAGTTTGCCAAAAGAGCCATTAATTAAGTAAAACAATATACATAAGTAAATATTTTAAAATGTTTTTCTGAAAATTATCAGTTTAACTAACTAGATCTCTTGTGTGAGCATCAGAAAACTATCTCATTATTGAAAATAAACAATATATAAGGGAAAGAGCATTGGACATCCATGTGATTTTGACATTAATATTATTAAAATGCAATTGAAAATTTAAAATACTAATGCAACATTTTCTAGTTTATGTCCCAAAGATGTAAAGTTCTTCTTCTATAAATTATTTTTAAAAATTTATTTATTAGAGCTGACAGTTTTTTTTAAAACTGAGATGCTTTGAAAAATAATATAATAACTGGGTTAAGGTCTGCATAAATGAATATTGCAATTGCTCTATACACTGAAGTTATGAGTGGGCAAATACCACAGACACACCAGATTTCAAACACAAGCAGTTACATTTCTTTCATTAAGCTACAGTTTCTTCAATTCATCACCCAAGTTACTGTCTATTAAGATTTACTAATAAATGAATGCAACAAAATTGCCATAGTTCACAGTGCACTAGTAATGCACTGATGATTTTAATACTTTCAATAAAAACAAAATGGCACAGTCTTTTTATGTTTTGGTGACTGGAGACATTTAGCTTTATATCAAGCCAAAAGCATAAGGAAGATCCCAAATTTTCCTTAAATATGTATTGCTTTAACAGAAAGAAGAGAGAAGAGAACATTAAAGAGTAAGAGAGGACAAGATGTCTTTGTTTTTTGTTTTTTTTCCATATAAAAGGCTGAATATAATAATTGTAACACAAGATAGATTATACTGACTGCATGTAATGGCTCTATTGTATTCTATATGACAGCTATATCAAATTTAGCAAGCTGAAAGATTTTATTTTTAATGTATATCAGCCCTATTAACTGTTTATTATGAACATAATTTAGTATTAGTGACTCAATCCAAGAAAGGGAAATACTTACTAAATGAAGTAAAAGTTACATCTGAAATTAAGGCTATTTTCTCCATAATTTTAAGACCAAGTCTTTTTAATGCACCTTTAGTAAAGTGGATCTCCCAGGATACACATTAGAATCACCTATGACAGGAAAGGATACAAGAGGAGATCTATTAATATATTCCAGTGTCTAAATCCCACCTCAATTAAATCAGATTTTTAAGGTTAAATCCAGGTGTCAGTTATTAAAAAAAAATAATAATAATAATTCCAGGCGCACCTGGGTAGCTCAGTTGGTTAAATGTCTGACTCCTGATTTTGGCTCAGGTTATGATCTCAGGGTTGTGATATTAGCCCCGTATCGTGTGAGGGCTCCACACTCAGTGAAAAGTCTGCTTAAGATTCTTTCTACCAGGGCACCTGGGTGGCTCAGTGGGTTAAAGCCTCTGCCACCTGGGTGGCTCAGTGGGTTAAAGCCTCTGCCTTCAGCTCAGGTCATGATCTCAGGGTCCTGTGATCAAGCCCCGCATCGGGCTCTCTGCTCAGCGGAAAGCCTGCTTCCCCCCCTCCCCTCTCTGCCTGCCTCTCTGCCTACTTGTGATCTCTGTCAAATAAATAAATAAATTCTTAAAAAAAAAAAAGATTCTTTCTACCTCTCCCTCTCTCCCTCCCCGAATGTTTGTTTTCTCTCTCTCCCTTTTTCAAAAAAAGAAAGAGAAAAGAAATCCAAGTAATTCTAAAGTACTGTAAGAATTAAAAACTCCAATTACTGAATACATTCCATTCTAGGCAAACTTGGATGTGTTTGTAGAAAAGGTTGGAGAGTAAAGGTAAAATGGACAGTTTTACTGTATGCCATTAAACAGCTTCATCAGAAATTTCAAAAAGAAAAGAAAAACACTCATAGTGTTTTCTACCAATATATTGTCCCACGGATTAAAGGTTCACTACTGTGGCAAACAGAAGATCAGATTGTTAAGATAAATACCACAAAGACAAAGGGTACTTTTACTTTCATTTTCTGTATTTGAGTTATTCACATATCTTTTTACACTTGTAGATTTGGGCTATTATGCCATTAAATTTTGCATAGGATGTAGAATAATATATTCTTATCATAAAACTGTAACTTTAAAGTCAACTTAATTTAACCTGCTGCTCATTTATTCTTTCCTATTCTCTTCTCTTCTTTCTTTATTTCTTTCTCTTAAAAGATTTTATTTATTCATTTGGAGACAGAGGGAGGGGCAGAGGAAAGGGAGAGAGAAAATCTCAAGCAGACTCTCCTTTGAGCATGGGGCTCATCATGGGGCATATTCCATGACCCCAAGATTATGACTTGAACCAAAGTCAAGAGTTAGATGCATAACCGACTGAGCCACCCAAGTGCCCCCTTTCTTTCTTTAGAAACAAATGTCTAATTCTAGTAACTGTCCATTGTAAAAGAATTTACTGTGAAGAAGAAGCTCATATGTATCAAAGACTTGTCATCTTCCATGCACAGTATTGCGTGAAGAGCTTATTATTAAAACACAAAGAATATCTACAATTGATATGAGTTTACACATGAGATAAAACATTGTCACAAGACTAAAGAAAAAGCCTCATGACACTGGTGTTTTATAAGATTTAAAGATTCTTTTGACAGCAGGACAAAACACCCTGACACTAGTTAAGGCAGAACTCTGCCACTATTTACAGCTCCGAATGAGAGAATGCTTCCACAGAAAGCCACACAGAAGGGTGAACCCTGGGCAGACTGACAGCAAGCTGGAGCTTTGGGTAAGGCAAGCAGGATGTGGGTAGCTAGATTTAATTAATTCCTTGCAGACTGTCCAATTTGAATAATTACATGGGCTCCAGGGCAATGAAGCTGTCTCTACCTGTCTGTTACCTGACCCTGGAGAATGGATCTCAATGAAGAGGTTGAGGTGCATGCAGAATGAAGGTCCTGAAGAAAGGAACGTGCTAAGGAAAATAATGTGGGCAAGGATTTAGTTCACTGCTTGCAACAGGGATTTGAGAGTTTCTAGCTATGACTTTAAAACTGGATCAAGAAGACATTTGTAAAATATTATATGAAATTCACTTCTGGATGTCCCAACATCAGTGTTGAGCTCAATTATTTGGGGGTGTTTAAGTGGTCTGAATAGTAAAGGAGATTTTCAGAGAACAGGGCATGAGTTTTCCTAAAGAGCAGAAAAAAACGTTTTATGGTGACAGTAGAATAGAAGAAACCAGGTAGAAACATGAGGAGTCATTGAAGGTCTGCCTGTAACAGGTTCCAATTTGTTTAGCGTTAAACAGAAGAACGAATCAGTCATGGCAGGGGACCTCCAGACATATTTGGATTAAATTATCCAATGTACTAAATGTGTAGGTTATTTTGGTTACGATGATATTACAAAAATTTTCTTTAATTAACTAATAAATAATCAAATGCTAATCTATTGTCAAAAAACACATTTTTTCAGGTTCTCTGGCCCTGATTAAGTAGGTCTAACTTTGTTATATTTTAGAAATATTAAATACTAGGACTGGACATTTATGTGTTAACATCAGTGATTTTTGATTATTGGGTTAGAGCAGTGGTTCCTATAGCAGTCCCAATGATACCAAAGTTTAACAAATTCCAGTATAAGTACAAACATATTACGTCAATGACCTTTGGTTACAGTGCAGAAAGAATGATTAACATTTATATAAATAGGAACACCAAGAGAAGCCAGAGTGCATCGACATGGTTTGTGGCTTGGAAGTAGTGAAAGGGCAAGTCAGAGAGCAGTACCCTCATTTGTTGGACCATATATATGCCCATGGTGTTATCTTTAAGTTGGAAAGTTGTACCTCACTTTAGGTAAATGGGAATTACGGAAGGACTGGTTTTTGTTGGGTACATGTGAGGGTGTGGAATCCTCTATTAGTAGCTATGTGCTGTGTAATGAAGAAGTAAGAATGCACTTGCCACTGACCATGAGGGGGCATCCCAGGGGGAGGTGATAGTCTGGAAGAAGTTTTAATTTCCCAATATTTTTTTTATTTCCAGGATAGGTATCAGCTGGGTAAATGTGTGGTATAAGATATGTGGAAGCAGGCTGAGGGCAAATCCAACGGTTACAGATAGTTAATGTATGTGAAGCTAGTTCAGTTAAATGTATGTATATGCTGGAGATTTATGGAAATATCCAAGGGGCTAGGGTAATGGGTTTAGTTTTATTTGGCATGTACTCTTTTGGAGGGCAAGGGAAATAGGCACTGTGAGGATGAGAGAGACCGAGGTACTCTTAATCTAGTAAAATTACAGCATGCCAGTTGAGTTTCTAGTCAATAGCCCATTATTCTGAGTTTCTGAGTAGTAAGGGGAAAACCTCACAGGTCCCCACTGGGCCTCCTCCTACATATCCACCTCCCATTTTGCCTCTGAGAGATCAGGATTCACATTCAGTAGAGAGGTCATCGTCAAGGCGGTTTAAGGATTCAGGAGTTCAGGAGACCAGAGTGTTAATTCTCTCCCATGGGGAAGCCTGGTCAGCATGTTCCTTCATAAAGGGGTGCCTGACATACACAGACAAACCAGATATGACCTCCCAAATAATAAAAACACTAACACCAAAGACGTGTGGTTTCCTGAGATAAGCTTCTGCCGAACAAAAAAAATACATGGGTACCCCCAATCTGAAAAGTGCAGCTTAAATTGGCCTGTCACTTCATTTACCCTAAAATGGGGCCCCACCTGGATGGTATCTAATCCCTAGAGTGTAACCAATTAGTGCTGTTCATTCTGAATATTCAGATGCCATGAAATGTGGTTAGGAAGAGATGAGTCTACTCCAGCAGCCCATACCAGCTAAAAATCAAGCTCACCAACAGGCTGCAGTTCTGTTCTCCCTGCTGCTTTTGCAGTGATCTGGAATTAATTAGTAAGCCAAGAGTAATCCCTCCAAGAAGCTCTCCGAAAATCAATAGCCATGCCCTGCTATCCTGCTAACCTCACTAATAAAACTTAAAGATTCTTTTATAGGTAGGACACACATACTGACACTAGACAGATGAAAGGCAGACCTCTTTGATACTTGTGGCCCAAAAGAGAAGGCTGCCATACAGGGCCCCACATGGAAGATTGCCACCTGGGGCAGGGTACCAGCAACCTGGAAACAACATAAAGCAGCTTATGTATGGCAAGTATGTTGGGATTAATCAGGTTTTTCAAGCTCTTTTGTAGGCTGGCTAATTTCATGGGCTCTAGGACATGGAGGCTGTTCCTACTTTATTCCACACTTGGCCTGGGAGTGGGGCCAGGGAACAGATGGTGGGGGTGGTTGGTAAGATGGAGCCATAGTGGCCTAGAGTGTAGGAATCTGATAAGGCAAGTATCTAGGATGGAGTTTTAGCAAATAGCCTGAAAAAGGGAATTGAGTGTTTTTAGCCATAACATCAATTCTCTGTCAAGAAGTACTTGTAAAATATGATATTAAAACAAATGCCCTTGATTCCATTATTCCAGCCACTTCAGTACATCAGTGAAACCTTCGTTAATACCACATATTTGGAAAAATGCTGTATGTTTTATTCCCTCTTTGATTTTAAAAAAAATCACTTTTCTTTTCTCAGGATTCAGAGAGTAAATAACATGTGAGAAAACAAAAGGAGTAGTTTCTTTTTTCTAAACTTATTTGTTTGTTAAATACCAAAGTAATAGGAAAATTGTCTTGTAAGTACCAGGAATTGAATCATATCAGAACTATTGTTTTGCTTAGCATTATGATCATGTTTACGCTTTGGACTGGTGTTAAACATTTCAGAAAAAAGGAATTCTAAAGATGTCTGGCAGATTTTTTTCTTCTGCTGGTTAATTAGTGTTGGTCTATTTGTTAGTCTGTCAAATCCAAAAATCCATAGAACTCTATTTAGTCTCCTTCTTTTAGCCACATTGCCTTCTCTATCTTTTTAGGAATATTATAATATTGTATTTTAGGGTTGTAAATGCCCTTGGAAATCATATAACGTAGTCCCACCCTTACCCACAGTTTCAGTTTCTGCAGTTTTGGTTACCTGTGTCAGCTGCCATTCTCAAGCACATGACCCTTCTTCTCCTACCACTTCAGAGGCTCAACAGTAGCCTAACACTACATCACATTGCTGACATCATTGACCTCACTGTCTCATCACGTAGGCATTCTGTCATTTTGCATCATCCCAAGAAGGAGAGGTGAATGAGTACAATAACATTTTGAGAGAGAGACCCCTTTCACATAACTTTCATTGCAGTATACTGCTATAATTATTCTATTTTATTATAGTTATTGTTGTTAATTTCTTACTGTGCCTAATTTATAAAGCAAAATTTGCCACAGACATATATGTATAGGAAAAAAAACACTAAAATATAAGGCTTGGTACTATTTGCAATTTTAGACATCTACTGGAGGTTTTGGAACATCTTGGAATGTCTTGGAATGTATCCCCCACTTTCATTACAGTATACTGCTATAATTATTCTATTTTATTATAGTTATTGTTGTTAATTTCTTACTGTGCCTAATTTATAAAGCAAAATTTGCCATAGATATATATGTATAGGAAAAAAACACTAAAATATAAGGCTTGGTACTATTTGCAATTTTAGACATCTACTGGAGGTTTTGGAACATCTTGGAATGTCTTGGAAAGTATCCCCCACAGATAAGGAAGATCGACTCTATTAGGATATTCTCGTATTTACAGGAGGAAATTACTGTATAGATTTCATTATTCAATCATTCACTCATTCAAGTTATAGATCTTATTATTCCCAGTGCCCAAAAGGTACAAATAGCTCAAATATCTGTCAAAGAATAGATAAAGGTAGTACATACATATAATGACATATTATTCAGCAATAAAAATATGAAATGACATGTGTGATAAAATGGATGACCCTTAAAAATATTATACTAAGTGAAAAAAGCTTGATTAAAAAAACATATATTGAATGCCTGGAAGAGGAAATATACAGAAACAGAAAGTGAATTAATGGCTGCCTAGAAGTGGTGGTCAGAATAGAGAGTGCCTATAAAAGAGGGTGGAAGATTCTTTCTGAGGTAATAAAGGTGTTCCATATATAGACTATGGTGACAGTTACACAACTCTATAAGTACACTAAAACTCTTTGAGTTGTACACTTAAAATAGATGACTTCTATGTTATGTAAATGAAATCTTGGTAAAGTTGTTTAAAAAATTGTGGTCTAAATCAAGAGTAAGAGAACTACAGAAAAGACGTGATAATGAGGGACGCCTGGGTGGCTCAGTTGGTTAAGCAGCTGCCTTCGGCTCAGGTCATGTTCCCAGCGTCCTGGGATCGAGTTCCACATCGGGCTCCTTGCTCAGCAGGGAGCCTGCTTCTCCCTCTGCCTCTGCCTGCCTCTCTGTCTGCCTGTGCTTGCTCTCTCTCTCTCTCTGACAAATAAATATAAATAAATAAAAATAAAAATAAAGACGTGATAATGATCAAAATTCTAGTAGTGGTAAATTATAACATACCATAATAAGCCCCCAAAAGGGCTTCACTGGAGCTTATTGTAGCAAACATTAACATAAATGAACCTAAAATTGCCACTGTGACATGCGACTATGCCAAAGTGCATGACATTTTTGAAGACCTATGAGAAGGGCTCAGACTTGAGTCAAGGAGATTGACAGACTCAAAAGACATTTATGCTAAGTTCTAAAAAGAAAATAATTAGGCTGAAGGGAAAAGACAAGCATTCCAGGCAGAGGAAGCTAAGTCCTGGGATGTGTGTTCACAAGGCCTGTAGAACAGACCAAAGCACCTGCAGTACAGAGAATGGAAAGGCATGAACCTGGAATGTAAGGTAAGATTCAGACCACAGCCTCAGAAAGATTTATCCTAGAATCAAGTCAAAATCATCATAGTATTTTAAATAGAGGAGAAATCATTATCAGATCCACGTTCTGCAAAGATCCTCATGACTATAATGTAGAAAATGGATTTCAACAGTGCCAGAGAGAGAAAGAGCATGTTATTAGTGATAATTGCTATAGTTCAGGAGAGAAATGCCATAGTACCTTGAACGAGGGTGGTAGAAGCCAAGATGGAAGAACTGGCCAGATAAATGACATTTTAGGAATTAGAATCAGTGGGTCTTGTTGATTGATGAGGCACTGACTTGACAGAGAAGTAATCATAAATAACCCCCAGCTTTCTTGCTCAGGAAGTAGCTTGTGTCATGTGGCATTTCCTGAGATCCGGAACTGGGGAAAAAAGAGGATGAGATTGGGTGAGGGGATTACAAATTTCCTCTAGTGTTTCTTGAATTCGAGGTACCAAAATACATCTTGATGTTGAAAAGAATTTTGAAAAATTTTGACTGAAAGCCTAGATATTTCATGCTTTATTTGTGTTTGTGTGAGTATTGTGTCAATACAAGTTAACAAAAGTCCTTGAGACTCCCAATAGCACGTTAGTGATTGTGCTTATAATTAAAAAAAATAAAGAATTTTTTAAAGTGTTTTAAAAGGACAGATGAAAGAACAAAAGTAAGCTAAGAACAGAAAAACTAGAGTATTGCACTTTGCCTCTGTGATCTCCCGGTCCTTCCTTGGTCTTCCCTACAATTCTCATCTCCTTTCTCTACCTGCCTCACGGCTTAAGTGTCAAAAATCAAAATGAAACTTCTTTAGTTGTTAATCATTTGCAGTTTCCCAAAATCCACCATGTTGCTTCTTATCTAAGAAGCAACTTCTTTTGTTTGTTTGTTTGCTTTTCCCAATGTTCTTCCTAATTCCCAACTTTCCCTGTGTTTTTTACTTCTATGCTAGAAGATGAGTCACAAGCACACACTTTGCTGGGATAGGATAGATTCTTCTCATCTATTCTCCCATCACAGATCATGTCTGCTTTTTCACCATATTCCTTCAGTGCATGGTTTTGTAATCATCTGCTTCTGTTTCTCTTGTCTTCACTACTCTGTTAGTATCCTGTGTCTTACTCAGCCTTACATTATCAATATTTAGCACAACAGCTGTTAAACGGTTGGTATCTACTACATCCGTCACGTGGAATGTCTAAAATAACATTCCTCTCTACTACCTAGTTTTGAAGAGGTTAAAAATAAAACTAAGATAAAGGTTAATGCCAAAATACTACTTTAATTGCCAAGAAAGGTCACATTGTCGGGTGCTTATATAAGCAGGCACATGGACCTACTAATGTCAAACTCCTATATTAGGCAAACGTACCCACTGAGTCACAGGAAATACAGGGGCAAACCACTGTAAACCTGCCGTGTAGAGGAGCTGAGACAAGCCTGCCATTACACTAACTGAACTTCATTCACAGAACGGAAAGACCATGAGTGGGAAGAAGCATTCTAATAACAGGGCTCATGATTGTGTACGGTATAATTGAAAGCAAATCAGTAACACTTACCTTGGAAAATAGTGAAGGCTTAAAACAGGCAAGGGGAACAAGGTTTCTGGAAAAGAATGACATTAGGATAGCATCACCGTTTCATCCCAATAGGTACTGTTCATTTAAAATATGTATTAATATATTAAATATTAATTTCCCCAAATGACTTTCATTCCCTACGTAAATTGAATTTCTTCAGTGGTCACTCATGTATGGCAAAGGTAACCTTCAGCAGGCTTATGCTTAGAGTAATTATTCAATGTTAAGTTTCACCGTTTTGTTTAGTGTGCACACCCACCCAACAAATATCTTTGGTTTCTCCAGACCAATAGGGAATTCCGTTAAAATAAATTGGTTGCAAAAGCCTAAAATTAGGAAGCACAGCAAACTTACTAGTTGCTTAGCAACGACCTAGTATGTTGAAGCTTCATTTTGGATCTGTTAACCCTGGAGGAATTGCTGAATTAATTTCTCATATGGCAATATCTTTCAAAGGTTACTAGTCCATGTCTCCAGTGTGTTTTTTCCCCTTGTTAGTCAACGTTTTATAACTTCTCAAGCATCAGATTGACTTTGTTATTTTCATATGTCTCAATATTTGTCAGGTCAAAAAGTAAAAATTCTTAGATTGTAATTGATGAAAATATTGGAGTAAAAACCCATTTCTGAAAAAGTATTCTAAAATCTGACATTCTTTCTATTGCTACATTTTGCAGCTGGAGAGGCAGTTGGAGAAGTAATTCACAAAGGCCTAGTCCTCCTGCTTAACCACAAGTTTGCATCTTACAAGAGCATCTATCCAGAAACACTTTTCTCCTATTTCTGAAAACTGCAGAGAGAATGCTTACAAAACCATATGGACTTAGAAACATTTGTCTAAACCCACTCTTTTGTGTCAAAACTGCATCTACCACAACAAATTCTTTTCGTGACTTTGAATAAGGGTGACAAAAACATTTTCTACTTTCTTAGTTACTGACATCAAAACATAAAAATGAGATAAAGCTATATCATATTAAACTTTTGACTAGCTTTAATTTTTATAAAAACAACAATCTATAATTACTAAAGCATTTCTATGATGGCATTAGGAAACCTTTAAAATGTGGATAAAAATGAACTCATGCATTAGTACTCTTATTTCAGAAGACTCATATATACACATGTATTTTAAATAAATATAAAAGAGCAATTTGAAGTACTAAAAATTTGTTTTGGAAAGAATCCACTGAAATGGCTGGTGATAGAAGAATTATTTATATAAATAGAATTTTTTGGTCTAAGTTCAGATTTTCAATTTGAAAAGACATTTTTTTTTTTGCCTTTTTAAAAAAGTATGAAGTATGTAAGGTATTATCTGGAGGCACCAAGAGGAAAAAAAAAAAGAAATCAACTGTGATATTAGATAATACCATACAGAAAAACTGAATCCCTAGTTAAAACAACATCAGGAAAATCACTGTTTGTGGGACCTTATCACAGAGCTGAGGATCTACTGAGAGTGCAAATGTTTGTCTTTAATGGACTTAACAGGAAAAGAACTCAATCATCACAAATAAGCTTATAAATGCACAGCAAATTGTACCTGCTACACATAACCATCTTTACTCTAGGGGGTGGGGCTTTAGCTGTTCCCTGGAAACCTTAGACTCTGGAATAAACTATCATGTAAAAGGATTTTTTTTTTTTTTTAAAGCTGGACCTGTATGGTCTTCCTATAATGGATTGTACTATTTAGTTTGCCTCGGTCTGAATATGATCAGAATTCAATCTTACTTATATTAACATCTTTAAGTTAGAGGTTTTTTGTTTTTTTTCTTCTCCAGCAAAGATTAGGAAATTAGTTTAAGTTTTAAGTTTTAAGTTTGTTATAAAAGTAATACATACTCAAACAAACAAACAAAAAAAACATTAATCACAAGTCAAACACAGAGAGAGCCACAAAAACATTTTATTGAAAATGTCATTTGATTTTCCTATGCACACTCCCTATTAGGTCATAGACAGTTTCTTCATTCTACACAGCTGCATATTACTTCCTGGTGTACATGTACTATGGGTAATTCAACCACTATCCCATGCACGGGCATTAAGTTTATCTAATACTTTGCAATTGCATACAATGTTGAAATGAATAGCCTTGTACATATTTTGTTTATTTTTATTTTTATTTTTAAAATAATTTTTGGAGGTATATCTTTAGGGTAAATACTTAGAAGTGATATTGCTAGGTCAAAAGCTAGTTTTTAAAGTATGGATTTCCAAAAAGCTCTATGCTCTATTTCTGAGCAAATATAAAGCTATTTTTAGTAAAGATTTTTATTTATTTAAGAGAGAGAAAAAGACTGAGATAACGAAAGAGAGCACCAGTGGGGAGGAGAAGGAGAGGCAGTCTCCCCACTGGGCAGGAAACCCAATACAGGCTCAATCCCTGGACCTTGGGATCATGACCTGAACCAAAGACAGACGCTTAACTGACTGTACCACCCAGGTACCTGCAAGTATATAATTTTAAGGGCTCTGATACTTATTTGTAAACACCAACTATCACAAAATTGTTTATCTCTAAACATTATATTGAATCAGTTGAACGGAGAGAAGGATACAAACTAAGAAAGTCTCTGCAGAAATTTTGAAGTTACTAAGAAACTTCAGGATTAGATTGGATAGAAATAGGAACATAGAAGAAGAGATTAAAACAAGAGTTTTTTTTTTCTTTTTTAATAAAAACAAGTGATATTACAAACACTCTTGCACAGTTTGGAGGGTTATTGGTCAGTACTTCCTAGTTCTCATATTTGCTGAGCTCATTAATTATTTTAAAAAAAGAGTGGAAGAAAGAGAGAGAAGCAGAAGCAGGGATACAGAAAGAGAAGTTACTTTTGATTGACATTTCATCCAGTCTAATGGTTAATGAGTTCACTTTATAACACAGAGTTTCTTTCCAAATATTGAGTATAAAATATATAATAAATATCTTAATATTTTCAAAATATTGAAATGTCAAGTTGTTAATTTGAGTATATTAAAATATTGTCTGAACTGGTACAAAAATTTTAAGAGGAAAATTGAGTTAAAAACACATTTTTCTAACCTGAATTCTATATATTGATGAACATTTTTAATTAGAAGTAAATATTTCTTTAAATCTGTCCATGAATTTAGTGAACTACCCACAAACTATTATTTTGACACCACCAAATGGAATCGAATATCCCAAAGCAAAAAACTGATTCTAAAATAGAAATTTGATTAAATCAAATTATTTACCTGTGAAATATCTTCCTTAATAAAATGCACTTAAATTTTCATTATTCTGTAAAGTACTAGACTTCCCCCCAAGAGAAGGATTTGTAATTATTTCTGTTTTGGTTACCAGCTCATAATGAAGGAGGGAAGGAATACGAAACTTAACTCCTACTATAATACACATTAACAATAATATATGGACCTTATATAAGTCACTTGAGTAAGGTTATTTGGTTCAGTTGACCTGCTATTTTGTTGTTTTTTTTTTTCAAAGACATTTAAGATCACAAAGTTCTGAATATATATATACATACATATATGCATGTATATATATATATATATATATATTTAATTGGGGCATTCAAGAAATGCATCAAAATGCAATTCTCTTTGGAAACCCAATGTCATGTGGTATGCACATACGTTGATCCAGATTGTTTTAAGAACTGCTGGGAAGTTCAGGTTTTAATATTATATGATCTCATTTATATGCAGAATCTAAAAAATAAAAGACAAAAAAAAAAAACCTCATAGACATTTATACAAACTAAAGATTGGTTGTTGCCAAAGGCTGGAGGGTAGAAGATGGGCAAAGTGGGTGAAAGTGGTCAAAAGGTACAAACTTCCAATTATAAAATAATAAGTCATGGGATGGAATGTACAGCATGATGACTATAGTTAAAAAATACTGTATTGTATATTTGAAAGTAGCTAAAAAAATCTTAAAAGTTCTCATCATAAGAAAAAGAATTTGTTACTATGTATGGTGACATATTATGTTAACTAGACTTATTGTGGTGGTATTTTTTGATATATGCAAATATGGAATCTGTTACATTGCATACCTAAAACTATCATAATGTTACATGTAAACTACTGCCTCAATAAAAAAAAAATTATTTTAGGGTATTTGATTTCTACTTCAGTGCAGAGAATATTTTCTCTGTACAAAAGCTAAAATATAGTAGTACAAGCTTCCTATTGGCAAAATGACAGCACTAGAATGATTCCTCAACCCTTGGCTTGTGCTCACAGAACCAATCACCAATTTTCTTATACATATAAATATACATCACAATCCATTTCCAACTATATTTTCCTGTTATTTAATTTCATCATCAAAATATGTTTCACTTCTCAATAGAAGGATTTTTTTAATGTATATTAATCCGGAATAGCTGTTTCCAAAGTGTGGTCCTGGGACTCACCAGGGATCCCTGTGACCTCTCCAAGGGGTTTGTGAATTCAAAACTATTGTTATAATAATAATAAGACTTTATTTTTATTATGTTCAATTAGCCAACATATGGTACATCGTTAGTTTTTGATGTAGTATTCAACAATTCATTAGTTGCATATAACACTCAGTGCTCAGGGTGCCTGGGTGCCTCAGTGATTAGGTGGCTGCCTTCAGCTTAGGTCATATCCCAGGGTTCTGGGATGGAACCCCATGTCCGGCTCCCTGCTCAGCGGGAGTCCTGCTCCTCTCTCTCCCACTCCCCCACCTGTGCTCCCTCTCTTGGTCTCTCGCTGTTAAATAAATAAAAAAAAATAAAGAATTTTAAACAAATAAATAAACACCCAGTGCTCAGCACAACACATACCCTCCTTAATACCCATCACTGGACAAACCCATCCTTCCACCTCCCTCCCCTTTGAAACCCTCAGTTTGTTTCCCAGAATTCACAGTCTCTCATGGTTCATCTCCCTCTCTGATTCCCCACCCCCTCATGTTTCCCTCTTTCTCCTAATGTCCTCCATGCTATTCCTTATGTTCCACAAATAAGTGAAACAATGTGATAATTGTCTTTCTCTGCTTGACTTATTTCACTTAGCATAATCTCCTCTAGTTCCATCCTTTTTTTTTAAGACCACTTTATTGAGGTATGATTCAGAATACAGGCAATAATTGTTTGCTGAGTGAAAATAATTGTTTTGTATTATAGTTTATATTGAGAAAAATAATTTCTGATTATGGTTGTTTTTCTACATATCTACTCTGTTAATATTCTTTTTTATAAAGTTACCCCTCAAGTACTGAAAAGAAAAGGGTGTCTTCTTTCTCCCACATAGTCTACCAAGTCATTTTTTTTTCATTTTCTATTATAAATATACACATAATTAACATTAAACCCTCTTCAGGATGACACAACTATATTTATTTTATATAATTATAATATATCCATAAATTGAAGTACTTTAAGCTCTTTCTGTTCCCATGACCTAATCCAATATATGTGTATTATTACACACACACATACAAATACATATTTATATGTTATTGATAATGTAGTCCCCAAATTGCATATATGAATATATATATGAACTTGATTATTTTTGTTAAACTTAGTTAAACTGTTTAGTTTGAACCTCAAATTTCCATTTGGTAAATATAAACCACTGGAACAAGAAGGAGCTGATGGATAGGGAGCCTGGGTAGCTCAGTGGGTTCAGCCTCTGTCTTTGGCTCAGGTCGTGATTCCAGCGTCCTGGGAGCAAGCCCCATATCAGGCTCCCTGCTTGGCAGGGAGCCTGCTCTCCCTCTCCCACTCCCCCTGCTTGTATTCCCTCTCTCGCTGTGTTTCTCTCTGTCAAATAAATAAATAAAATCTTTAAAAAAAATAAATAAAGAAGGAGCTGAGAGAAGAGAAAGGACAGGAGGTTCTAAGGGATGATAATGGATGATGAAAAAATCTTTCACCATGTATGTTGGTATTACTTTAAGTATATGTAAGGAGCAGTACTATCCATTTCTATTTTATTTATTTAACTTATTTATTAATGAGATAATAATATATTTACATATATTGATAATTATTTATTAATGAAACATCTTTTAAACTTCCCATTTGACTGCATTTTATTGGATATCTAAAGGTTATACTGATAGATTCTTCCCACTCTCATCTGCATATTTGTCTTCAAAGGTATTTATCTAGTTAATAATAAATATATGGTCAAGCTGTTACCTACATAACTATAATGTAAAGTAGAACTAAGTAACTACAAATAACTTGGAAGTTATATAATGAGATACCATGACATGAGAGATTGCCTCCATCTTTAAGATTAGTCAAAGTTCGGGGCACCTGGGTGGCTCAGTGGGTTAAAGCCTCTGCCTTCAGCTCAGGTCATGATCCCAGGGTCCTGGGATCTAGCCCCACATCGGGCTCTCTGCTCAGCAGGGAGCCTGCTTCTTCCCTCCCTCTCTCTGCCTGCCTCTCTGCCTACTTGTGATCTCTATCTGTCAAATAAATAAATAAAATCTTAAAAAAAAAAAAAGACTAGTCAAAGTTCATGAAGCAGTACCACTCAAGAAGTTAGCTGTGCATGTGTGTGTGTGTTTTTAAAAACCTCTCTCTTTACCAATCACTCTGGCAGACTAAGGAAATAGTGGATAAAGAAAACAGAAACTGTCTAAACCTGCATGAATATTACATTCTAGAGGAGAGCACATGCTTGATCATGAATGTCATTTAATTAACTAATTACAAATGTGCAGAGAAGTATGGCATAAATACTAAAAATCCAAGCCCTAAAAAACAAAAAATAATCCCAATAATCATCACTGGAGAGAGGTATTCTTAGCACCTAAGAGAATTACAAAAATGAAAAATCCCAAGGTAACTGTAAGCAACTGGAATTACAGTCACTCTTTAGCAAAGAGTTTATGATAAAACACAGGGGAAATATTTAAGCTTTTTTTATTTAAACATATAATGTAACCCCACCACCCTCTCCCAACCCCTCTCCCCTGCAACCCCCCTCAGTTTGTTTTATGACATTAAGAGTCTCTTTTGGTTTGTCTCCCTCCCGATCCCATCTTGTTTCATTTTTTCTTTTCCTACCACCTTAACCCCCACCCTCGTTGCATCTCCACTTCCTCATATCAGGGAGATCATGTGATAGTTGTCTTTCTCCAGGTGACTTATTTCGCTAAGCATAATATGCTCTAGTTCCATCCATGTCGTCGCAAATGGTAAGATTTCATTTCTTTTGATGGCTGCATAGTATTCCATTGTATATATATACCACTTCTTCTTTATCCATTCATCTGTTGATGGACATCTAGGTTCTTTCCATAACTTGGCTATTGTGGACATTGCTGCTATAAACATTCGGATACACGTCCCCCTTTGGATCACTACATTTGTATCTTTAGGGTAAATACCCAGTAGTGCAATTGCTGTAAAACACAGGGGAAATAAAGGAAAAGAATAGGAAGTAAGGCAGTTCTTACATGCATGTTGTAAGGGGGTACGCAAGACTTATTTAATAAAATAATTCATAAGAAATCAAGAACTGAGTGTTTCAGTTCAATAACTGAGATTTCAGGTCAAACTATGGAAAAATTATAGCAACTATAAGAAAACAAAACTGAAATGACTTGTTTTAATTAAAGATTTTTCTGTATTTATTGGAGAGAGAACACAGGGAGAGAAGAAGATGCCCCACTGAGAAGAGAGTCTGATGCAGGGCTCCATCCCAGGACCCTGGGATCATGACCTGAGCTGAGCCACCTAGGTGCCCCAGAATGGCTTATTTTAATAATAGCAATAATAACCATCTTTATATCATCTTTTCCAGTTTACAACCCATTTTTATATGTAATGTATGGAATCTAGAACCAACTATGGCAGGCAGTATTCTCACTGTACAAAAGTTAAAACACAGTCCTTTACTTCAGACAGTGTCAAGACTTTCAAGGTGGGTAATATGCTGAAATACCCCCAAATCTCCATAACAGTTGTGAAAATAACATGAAAGGATCTGTGGCTAAATAATGCCATGAATGATTTGGTGGTAAAAATCATTGTGCCCACAGCTTGGTCAATCCTTACAGGATCAATCCTATCAGCTAGATTTTCATGAGCTCCATTTATAGATCAGGGAATTAGAGAGATTGAGTTAATTCTCTAAGCAATACCTAGTAGAGATGGAGTAAGGACTGAATCACAGAACTAATATTAAATCTGCAATAGAATAATTTCTTGGCCCCAACGTAATTCAAAAAGAGACACAAAATCAATTCACTGAAGACTTTTTTAGAAGGGACTTAACTGTGAAATATAAGTTGAACATTCAGCTTTCTTTCAACTGGGAAATCAATAGTTTTATGATCCTTGAGATTTAGTGACAATCTCAGTCTATATGAAGAGTTCAAGCTTTTTTCTACATTAATATCTTATATTTTATATGTTTTTTTCTTGTATTGACAATCATTATTCCTAACATTAACAGATTCACTTATTTTTTTTTCCCCAAGATCTATAAGTGTAAACTGGGATAAACCTTCTGGAAAGGAGTTGGCAGTATCAGTAAGTCACATGGGTGTTTATCATCTGCTTTAGCCACCTCACTTAGCTTAAGCTCTCCCAAAGATATGCTGTAAAAATAACTAGAGTGCATAAGTTTGATTGTTGTTCAATTATTTATAAGAAGAAAAGAATTGAAAACATCAGATTAATGTCAGAGGAAAGGCTAAATAAAGTAAGGGATATCAGCAATATATAAGCTCCTTTTCCCTACAGGTTCACGTGTCTTGGCTTTCTGCTAAACCGATTGGGGAATTAACCTCAGCACTGTTTAGTTCTAATTTCCATTTTCTTTAGTAGTGAATTTAAGCAGACTTTATGAGTTCAGTGGCCATTTGCATTTCCTTCCCCATGAACAAGTTATTTACATCTTTTGTCCCTTTCTTCTATTTAGTTGTTGATTTTCTCTTCCCAATTTTTAGTAACTCTTTATATATTTAACTAATAACTCTCTGTCTATGAAGTAAGTGCTGATATTTTTCCTAATTTTTCATTTATGCTTTGATGCTGCTTATGGTAACTTAGACACTATTTTATATTTTGTGTTTGCAGTAGAAGTTAGCACTCTTCTTTTTGTTCTGAATTTTGTGTCATACTGATGTGGGTTTCCCACACTCTGCTAGATATGGGACTGAGGCCATCTTCTACCGAGCATCCTACAACACTCACAGATAACTTCAGACACATGAGCATTCCCAGCAAAGATTAGTGGATCAGTAAATCTCGCACATAAACCTTGGATTTGTAAACAATAACAAATTTTGAATTAAATCACTAAATTTTGGGGACACCTGGGTGGCTCAGTTGTTGTGTTTGCCTTCAACTCAGGTCATGATCCCAGGGTCCTAGATTGAGGCCCAAATCAGTCTCTTGGCTCAGCGGGGAGCCTGCCTCTCCTTTCCCGTCCCCTGCTCCTGCTTTCTTTTGCAATTTCTCTCTCTTTCTCTCTCAAATAAATAAATTAAAACAAAAATAAAAAATAATAAACCACTAAATTTTGAATTAACATAAACTGTTAGAGTTAGTTTGTTATGCAGATAAAAGCTAATTAATGGACTAACCTGTGTTGCTAGTAACACTCGTTTAAGGTGAATTTCTTTAACACCTGCTGGTTTGCTATGTCATCTTTATCATATACTGCATTCCATAAACATTTGGGCCTATTTGGGATTTTCTATTTTGTTCTATTGATCTATCTGTCGATATGTACTCCATTAATACATATTTTTTTAATTACAAAGGTGTTTTAACATGTTTTAATACCTGTAATTGCTTCTTTGGAAAATTCCGCATAGTGGTAAAACTTTGGTAGAGCTCCTATTTTTGACTAAATAAATGTATACTACCTGTTGGTATGGAATGAGAATTAGAAAGCTTATCATTTTTAGCACCAAAACTTACAAAATATTTAAAAAATCACAAATAGACAATTTATTTGAGAGTTTTGGTTAGCAAAATTTTTTATTAAAGATGTGAACTTTGAAAGTAAAGAAAAATAGTACTTATAAAAGTATTATAACTGAATTGCATGTTTTCTATCTAAAAAGATGGAATCAACAATATACTTCATTTAGCAGATCTGCTCTGAGGCTTTTAGGTATTTCAGCACATGTGGGACATGGAAGATATTTTGGTCTACAGAAAATAATTAATTGGATATGCCGATTTACTAATTAGAAAATGAAACTTTGGAAAATATTGCAAACAAGAGAAAACTCTGAATACAAGAAGAACATGTTAGAAAAAGAATCTTCAAAAAATACTAAGCATATGGTATGGAGATAGCTATAGATAATACATTGATTTAATAAATACAACAATAAGTATTTTGTTTATGTTTCCTTTTTATTATGTAAAGTTTACTAGGATTTAATCTGCATAAAAGAAAATACACTATCTTAATCACAAAAAGGTAAATACTGCATGATTCCAATTATATCCATACCAAAAGTATTCAAATTCAGAGATGGAGACAGAATGGTGGTTGCCAGGGACTGGAGGAAAGGAGAATTATTGATTAATGGGGACATAATTTTTGTTTTTCAAGATAAAAAGAGTTCTGGAGATAAATGGTGGGGATGATTACATAGGATGAATGTGCTTAATATCATTAAATCTTACATTCAAAACACTTAAAATGGTAAATGTTTTTTATGTATATTGTACTACACTTTTAAAAAAAATCTAAAAAAGAAAAATATATATACTCATTTAAGTATATAGTTAGATTAGATTTATCAATTATTTATACTTGTGTTACTACCAAAGTCAAAATATAGAAATTTTCATCACTCCAAAAGCTAAATTCTTTCTTTTTAATTTAATTTGATTTGATTTGACTTTTGTGTTTGTTTATGCACCACACCCAGTGCTCCATGAAATACATGCCCTTCTTAATACCCACCACCAGGCTCATGCAACCCTCCACACTCCTCCCTTCCAAACCCTCAGTTTGTTTCTCAGAATCCACAGTCTCTCATGGTTTGTCTCCCCCTCTCATGGTTTGTCTTCCCCCAACCCACTTCTCTCCATCTCTTAGTGTCCTCCATGTTATTCCTTATGCTCCACAAGTAAGTGGAACCATATGATAATTGACTCTCTCTGCTTGACTTATTTCATCAGCATAATCTCTTCTAGTCCTGTCCATGTTGATACAAAAGTTGGGTATTCATCCTTTCCAATGGAGGCATAATACTCTATTGTATATTTGGACCATATCTTCTTTATCCCTTTGTCTGTGGCAACTGTGGCCATTACTGCTATGAACACTGGGGTACAGGTGGCCGTTCTTTTCACTACATCTGTATCTTTGGGATAAATACCTGGTAGTGCAATTGCAGGATCATAGGGAAGCTCTATTTTTATTTTTTTTAGGAACCTCCACATTGTTTTCGAAAATGGCTGCACCAACTTGCAATCCCACCAACAGTGTAAGAGGATTCCCCTTTCTCCACATCCTCTCCAATACTTGTTTACTGTCTTGTTGATTTTGGCCATTCTAACTGGTGTAAAGTGGTATCTCAATGCAGTTTTGATTTGAATTTTCCTGATGGCTTATGATGATGAGCACTTTTTCATGTATCTGTTACACATTTGTATGTCTTCTTTGGAAAAGTGTCTGTTCATGTCTTCTGCCCATTTTTTGACGTGATTATCTGTTTTTTGTGTGTTGAATTTGAGGAGTTCTTTATAGATGTTGGATATCAGCCTTTTGTCTCTAGTGTCATTTGTGAATATCTTCTCCCATTCTGTGTTGCCTCTTTGTATTGTTGACTGTTTCCTTTGTTGTGCAGAAGCTTTGATCTTGATGAAGTCCCAAAAGTTCATTTTCACTTCTGTTTCCTTTGCCTTTGGAGACATATCTTGAAAGAAGTTGCTGTGGCCAATGTCAAAGAGGTTACTCCCTATGTTCTCCTCTAGGATTTTGATAGATTCCTGCCTCACACTGAGGTCTTTTATCCATTTCAAGTTTACCTTTGTGTATGGTATAAGAGAATGGTCGAGTTTCATTCTTCTAAACATAGCTGTCCTATTTTCCCAGCACCATTTATTGAAGAGACTGTCTTTTTTACACTGTGTATTTTTTTCCTTCTTTGTCTAAGATTGTTTGGCCATAGAGTTGAGGGTCCATATCCGGGTTTTCTACTCTGTTCCACTGGTCTATGTGTCTGTTTTTGTGCCAGTACCATACTGTCTTGGTGATCACAGCTCTGTAGTAAAGTTTGAAATCAGGCAAAATGATGCCCCAAGTTTTGTTTTTCTTTTTCAACATTTCCTTAGCAATTCAGGGTCTTTTCTGGTTCTATACAAATTTTAGGATTGTTTGTTCCAGCTCTTTGAAAAATGCCATTGGAATTTTGATCAGGATGGCATTGAAAGTATAGATTGCTCTAGACAGTATAGACATTTTGACAATGTTTATTCTTCCAATCCATGAGCATAGAATGCTCTTCCATCTTTTTCTGTCTTCTTTCTTTTCTTTCATGAGTGTTCTGTAGTTCCTTGAGTACAGATCCTTTACCTCTTTGGTTAGGTTTATTCCCAGGTAACTTATGGTTCTTGGTACTATAGTAAATGGAATTGATTCTCTAATTTCCCTTTCTATATTTTCATTGTTATTGTATAAGAAAGCAACTGATTTCTGTACATTGACTTTGTATCCTGCCACATTACTGAATTGCTGTATGAGTCCTAGTAGTTTTGGGGTGGAGTCTTTTGGGTTTTCCATACAAAGTATCATGTCATCTGTGAAGAGAGAAAGTTTGACTTCTTCTTTTCCAATTTGAATAACTTTTATTTATTTTTGTTGTGTGACTGTTGTTGCTAGGACTCCTAGTACTATGTTGAACAACAGTGGTGAGAGTGGACATTCTTGTCGTGTTCCTGATCTCAAAGGAAAGGCTGTCAACTTTTCCCCATTGAGGATGGTATTTGCTGTGGGTTTTTCATAGATAGATTTTATGATGTTGAGGAATGTTCCCTCTATCCCTGTACTCTGAAGGGTTTTAATCAGGAACATATGTTGTATCTCATCAATTGCTTTTTCTACATCAATTGAGAGGACCATGTGGTTCTTCTGTCTTCTTTTATTGATTTGTTCTGTTGCATTGATTGATTTGTGAATGGTGAACCACTGTTGCATCCCATGGATAAATCCCACCTGGTCATGGTGGATAATCTTTTTAATGTACTGTTGGATCCTATTAGCTAGGATCTTGCTGAGAATCTTGGCATCCATATTCATCAGGGATATTAGTCAGAAATTCTCCTTTTTGGTGGGGTCTTTGCCTTGTTTGGGGATCAGGGTAATTCTGGCTTCATAAAAAGAGCTTGGAAGTTTTCCTTCTGTTTCTATTTTTTGAAACAGCTTCAGGAGAATGGTATTATTTCTTCTTTGAGTGTTTGGTAGAATTCTCCACTGAATCTGTCAAGTCCTGGGCTCTTGTTTTTTGGGGAGGTTTTTAATCACTGTTTCAATATTGTTACTAGATATTGGTCTATTCAAGTTGTCAATTTCTTCCTGATTCAGTTTTGGAAGTTTATGGGTTTCCAGGAATGCATCCATTTCGTCTAGGTTGCTTAGCTTATTGGCATATAACTGTTGATAATAATTTCTGATGATTGTTTCTATTTCTTTGGTGTTAGTCATGATCTCTCCCTTTTCGTTCATATTTTTATTAATTTGGGTCCTCTCTCTTTTCTTTATTTTGGATTAGTTTAGCCGGTGGTTTATCAATCTTATTGATTCTTTAAAAAAAAAAAAAACAGCTTCTAGTTTTGTTGGTGTGTTCTACTGTATCTCTGCTTCCTATCTCATTGATCTCTGCTCTAATCTTCATTATTTCCCTTCTTGTATGTGGGGTTGTCTTAATTTGTTGTTGACTTTTGAGCTCTTTGAGGTGCATAAATAACTGGTGTATTCTAGATTTTTATTTTATTTTTTTTTTTTAGTGAGGCTTGGATGGCTATGATTTCCCTCTTTAGGACTGTCTTTGCTGTATCCTATAAGTTTTGTATTTGAGACCTTTCCTGTTTCTTGAGATAGGCTTGTATCGCTATATATTTTCCTCTCAGGACTGCCTTTGCTGTGTCCCACAGATTTTGGACCGTTGTGTTTTCATTATCATTTGTTTCCATGGTTTTTTTCAATTCTTCTTTAATTTCCTGGTTGACCCATTCATTTTTTAGAAGGATGCTGTTGAGCCTCCATGTATTTGTGCTCTTTCCACATTTCCTCTTGTGATTGAGTTCTAGCTTCAGAGCATTGTGGTCTGAAAATATGCAGGGATGATCCCAATCTTTTGATACCTATTGAGACCTGATTTATGACCCAGGATGTGATCTATTCTGGAGAATGTTCCATGGGCACTAGAGAAGAACGTGTATTCTGTTGCTTTGGGGTAGAATGTTCTGAATATATCTGTGATGTCCATCTCGTCCAGTGTGTCATTTAAGACCTTTATTTCCTTGTTGATCTTTTGCTTGGATGATCTGTCCATTTCAGTGAGGGGTGTGTTAACGTCTCCTACTATTATTGTATTCTTGTCAATGTGTTTCTTTGATTTTGTTATTAATTGGTTTATATAGTTGGCTGCTCCCATGTTAGGGGCATAGATATTTAAAATTGTTAGATCTTCTTGTTGGACAGACCCTTTGAGTATGATGGAGTGTCCTTCCTCATCTCTTATTATAGTCTTTGGCTTAAAATCTAATTGATCTGATATAAGGATTGCCACCCCAGCTTTCTTCTGATGTCCATTGGCATGGTAAATTGTTTTCCACCCCCTCACTTTCAATCTGGAGGTGTCTCCAGGTCTAAGATGAGTTTCTTATAGGCAGCATATTGATGGGTTTTGTTTTTTTATCCATTCTGAAACCCTGTGTCTTTTGATTGGGGCATTTAGCCCATTTACATTCAGGGTAACTATTGAGAGATATGAGTTTAGTGCCATTGTATTGCCTGTATGGTGATTGTTACTGTATAATGTCTCTGTTCCTTTCTGGGAATACTTTTAGGGTCTCTCTTTGCTTAGAGGACCCCTTTCAATATTTCCTGTAGAGCTGGTTTGGTGTTTACAAATTCTTTCAGTTTTTGTTTGTCCTGGAAGCTTTTAATCTCTCCTTCTAGTTTCAATGATAACCTAGCTGGATAAAGTATTCTTGGCTGCATGTTTTTCTCGTTTAGTGCTCTGAATATATCATGCCAGTTCTTTCTGGCCTGCCAGGTCTCTGTGGATAAGTCTGCTGCCAATCTAATATTTTTACCATTGTACGTTACAGACTTCTTGTCCCGTGCTGCTTTCAGGATTTTCTCTTTGTCGCTAAGACTTGTAAATTTTACTATTAGATGGCGGGGTGTGGGTCGATTCCTATTGATTTTGAGAGGTGTTCTCTGGGCCTCCTGGATTTTGATGCTTGTTCCCCTTGCTATATTAGGGAAATTCTCTACAATAATCCTCTCCAGTATACCTTCTGTTCCTATTTCTCTTTCTTCGTCTTCTGGAATCCCAATTATTCTAATGTTGTTTCGTCTTATGGCATCACTTATCTCTCGAATTCTCCCCTCGTGGTCCAGTAGTTGATTGTCTCTCTTTTGGTCTGCTTCTTTATTCTCTGCCATTTGGTCTTCTATATCACTAATTCTGTCTTCTGCCTCATTTATCCTAGCAGTAAGAGCCTCCATTTTTTATTGCACCTCATTAATAGCTTTTTTTATTTCAACTTGATTAGACTTTAGTTCTTTTATTTCTCCAGAAAGGGTTTTTATTTCTCCTGACAGGGTTTCTCTAATATCTTCCATGCCTTTTTCGAGCCCGGCTAGAACCTTGAGAATCGTCATCCTGAATTCCAGATCTGACATATTACCAATGTCTGTATTGATTAGGTCCCTAGCCTTCGGTCCTGTCTCCTGCTCTTTTTTTTGTGGTGAGTTTTTCCGCCTTGTCATTTTGTCCAGATAAGAATCCGCTGTTCTCCTTGTTAAGTGAACTTGGTCTTGGCTGGATTTGTTTGATCTTCTGGGGGAGGGGCCTGTTGTAGTGATTCTCAGGTGTCTTTGCCCCAGGCGGAGTTGCACCGCCCTTACCAGGGGCCGGGCTAAGTAATCCTCTCAGGTTTGCTTTCAGGAGCTTTTGTTCCCTGAACACGCTTTCTGTAGAGTTCCGGAGGACGGGAATGACAATGGCGGCCTCCCAATCTCCGGTTCAGAGGAGCCGAGAGCTAGGGGCCCCAGTCTTCAGTGCGCCTGCGCCTTCAGAGAAAAGCGTTTAATCCCTCCAGTTTCCCTAGCTCATGTTTGCGCCGGAGACTGCATGCGCGCGTCCGCCCGCCACCGCGCGCCCGCAGACACCGCAGGCCCGCAGACCCCCGGGCCGCCGACACCGCGGGCCCGCCGACACCGCGGGCCCGCCGACACCGCGGGCCCGCCGACACTGCACGCATCCGCAGACCGCGCGCGCCCGCAGACCGCGCTCAGAGAAAATCGTGCGTAAGCAGTCCCGTCTCACTGGCTTCTGGGAGTGCTCCGAGCTCACCCAGCCTGTGACCAAGCGTCTCTATCTCTGGCAGAGTCCCACCTGGAGTCTCCGGACCCCGTAGATCCCTGAGCTCTCCCGGGTGGGAGTCTCCCCGGATCTTGTGGGGACCCCTCGCACAGAGCACCGGCCCATGCCACAGAGCACCGGTCCGTGTCACAGACCACTAGGAAATCTCGGCTCTGTCTCCGCAGCCGACTTCCCCGCTCTAATACCTGTGAGCTCTGCGACACTCAGACACCCCCGATCCTTCTGTGACCCCGTGGGACCTGAGTCCACGTTGTCCCCGTGAGGTCTTCACCCCAGTTTAGCCTCTGGAGTGATGTCCCTCCGTGGAGCCGACTTTTAAAAGTTCTGATTTTGTGCTCCACTGCTTGCCGGGAGCCGGCCCCTCCCCCTGGGGTCTATCTTCCCGTCGCGTTGGATTCACTTCTCCACTGGTCCTACCTTTCAGAAAGTGGTCGATTTTCTGTTCCTAGAATTGTTGTTTTTCTTCTCTTCGATCTCCATCCATTTATGAATCCTGTTCCTGCTGTCTGGGTACAATTTTCTTCTTCCGACAGTCAATTACTGAGTGGTACTTTAAATGATGGAGTCTCTAGTGACTTCAGTGTTCATTAAGGGAACTCTGTGATGTTGGCTTTTCCATTCCTCAATCCGAGGAACCACCATGCATGCAGTTCGTCCTCCGTGAGCCTGGGAGCAGTAAGTTTAGCCCTGGAGACCGTATACGCATGCTGTATCCTATAAGTTTTGTACCAATGTGTCTTCATTCTCATTGGTTTACATGAGTTGTTTAAGTTCTTCTTCGATTTCCTGGTTGGTCCAAACATTCTTAAGCAGGGTGGTCTTTAGCTGCCAAGTGTTTGAATTCTTTCCATAATTTTTCTTGTGGTTGAGCTCCAGTTTCAAAGCATTGTGGTCTGAGAATATGCAGGGTATAATCTCAATCTTTTGGTATCAGGTGAGCCCTGATTTGTGACCCAGTATGTGGTCTATTCTAGAGAAGATTCTATGTGCACTTGAGAAGAATAAGTATTCTGTTGTTTTAGAGTGGAATATTCTGTATATATCTATGAGTCAATATGGTCCAATATGTCATTCAATGTTCTTGTTTCCTTACAAGCTATCTACATATTTAATGCAATGCCTATGAAAATCCCATCCAATATTTTCAAAGAAATGGCACAAATAATCCTAAAATTTATATGGGACTAGAAAAGACCTTGAATAGCCAAAGGAATATTGAAAAAGAAAGCCAAAGTTGGTGACATCACAATTCCAGACTTCAAGCTCTATTACAAAGCTGTCATCATCAAGACAGTATGGTACTGGCACAAAAACAGACACATAGATCAATGGAACAGAATAGAGAGCCCAGATAGACCCTCAACTCTATGGTCAACTAACCTTCGACAAAGCAGGAAAGAATATCCAATGAAAAATAAAGCCTCTTCAACAAATGGTGTTGGGAAAATTGGACAGCCGCATGCAGAAAAATGAAATTGGACCATTTCCTTACACCACACATGAAAATAGACTCAAAATGGATGAAGGACCTCAATGTGAGAAAGGAACCCATCAAAATCCTTGAGGAGAACACAGGCAGCAACCTCTTCGACCTCAACTGCAGCAACTTCTTCCTAGGAACATCGCCAAAGGCAAGGGAAGCAAGGGAACAAATGAACTATTGGGACTTCATCAAGATCAAAAGCTTTTGCGCAGCAAAGGAAACAGTCAACAAAACCAAAAGACAACTGACAGAATGGGAGAAGATATTTGCAAACGACATATCAGATAAAGGGCTAGTATCCAAAATCTGTAAAGAGCTTATCAAACTCAACACCCAAAGAACAAACAATCCAATCAAGAAATGGGCAGAGGACATGAACAGACATTTCTGCAAAGAAGACATCCAGATGGCCAACAGACACATGAAAAAGTGCTCCACATCACTGGGCATCAGGGAAATACAAATCAAAACCACAATGCGATACCACTTCACACCAGTCAGAATGGCTAAAATGAACAAGTCAGGAAATGACAGATGCTGGCAAGGATGTGGAGAAAGGGGAAACCTTCTACACTGTTAGTGGGAATGCAAGCTGGTGCAACCACTCTGGAAAACAGCATGGAGGTTCCTCAAAAAATTGAAAATAGAGCTACCTTATGACCCAGCAATTGCACTACTGGGTATTTACCCTAAAGATACAAACATAGTGATCCGAAGGGGCACGTGTACCCAAATGTTTATAGCAGCAATGTCCACAATAGCCAAGTTATGGAAAGAACCTAGATGTCCATCAACAGATGAATGGATAAAGAGGAGGTGGTGTATATATATATATATATATATATATATATATATATATATATATATATACAATGGAATACTATGCAGCCATCAAAAGAAATGAAATCTTACCATTTGCGATGACATGGATGGAAATAGAGGGTATTATGCTTAGCGAAATAAGTCAACTGGAGAAAGACAACTACCATATGATCTCCCTGATTTGAGGAAGTGGAGATGCAACAGGGGTGGGGGTTAAGGGGGTAGGAAAAGAATAAATGAAACAAGATGGGATCAGGAGGGAGACAAACCAAAAGATACTCTTAATGTCATAAAACAAACTGAGGGAGGTGGGAGGAGGGGGGTTGGGAGAGGGTGGTGGGGTTACATTATATGTTTAAATTAAAAAAAAAACAAAAATTTGTTTAGGTTGGGACAAATTTAACTTGGAATATGTATTTTTTTAATTAAAAATACCATGATTATGAATTTGAAAATCTCATCATCATTCATTCAATGTGTCCCCTACTGGTGAACACTCAATTTTAATTCACTATTAAAACCATTGTTATAACAACAATGGTTCTTTGTATAAAAAAAAAAAGAATAATGTAGTGTCCTTCTTTATCTCTGACTACAGTCTTTAATTTAAAATCTAATTTATCTGATATAAGAATCACTACCCCAGCTTTCTTTTGAGGCCCATTGGCATGAAAGATCATTCTCCATCCCTTCATTTTCAGTCTGGATGTATCTTTAGGTTCCATATGGGTCTCTTGTAGACAGCATATGGACGGGTTCTGTCATTTTATCCAATCTGCAACCTGTGTTGTTTTATGGGAGCATTTAGGCCATTACATTGAGAGTAATTATTGAAAGATATGTTTTTATTGACATCATGTTGCCTTTGAAGTCCTTGTTTCTAAAGATTGTCTCTGTAAATATCTGTTCTATGTCATTCTTGGGTTCTTTATTCTTTTATAGAACCCCCCTTAATATTTCTTGTAATTCTGGCTTGGTGGTCACATACTCTTTTCAACCTTGCCAGTCTTGGATGCTCTTTATCTCACCATCCATTTTGAATGTCAGCCTTGGATAAAGTATTCTTGGCTGCATGTTCTTCTTATTTAGTGCCCTAAGTTTGTCTTGCCAGCCCTTTCTCGCTTGCCAAGATTCTGTGGACAGGTCTGGCATTATCATGATGGATCTTTCTCTGTACTTAAGGAAACTCTTCCCCCTCGCTGCTCTCAAGAGCTCTTGTCTAAAATTATGATTCATCAGTCTCACAATCAAGTGTCTCAAGGTCTTTATAGATTCATTAATTTGGGGGGTGATCTTTCTGCCTCTAAGACACAAATGTTGGTTCCATTCCCCAGATTGGGAAAATTTTTTATGGAGAATTTGTTCAACTATATCTTCTAGTCTTCTTTCTTTCTCTTCCCCTCAGGGATCCCAATAATTCTGATGCTGGAACATTTCATGGCATCATTTATTTTCCTAATTCTGTTTTCATGGTTTCTAAGCTGTTTCTTTCATGTCTCCTCCTGATCCTTTTTCTCTCTCAGTTTGTTCTCTAGATCACTAATTCTATCTTCTGCCTCAGTTACCCTAGGTGTTAGAGCATTTAGATTAGATTGGATCTCATTGATAGCATTTTTAAATTCTTCCCAGCCTGCTTTCACTTCTGCCTTAGAGATTCCATATTGTCACTAAAGCTTTTCTCCAACCCAGCCATTGCCTGAATAATTGTTACCCTGAATTCCCTTTTCAACATACTGTTTATGCCCATATCCAATAGTTCTGATGGAGAGGGCACAGTCTCTGAATTTTTCCTCTGTTGGGTATTCCTCCTTCTAGTCATTTTGGTGAAAGGTGGTTGAGGGGATGTGTAGCTAATTATATCAACCATGATCTAGGCAAGGTGCACCCTGGAATGCTTCTAAGCAATTGGAAGTTTCCACTCTCCACTGGTGTCTTCTGCCCCCATAGAGATCCAGAAGGGTATAACTTTATATCTTAGGCTGATTTCATGAGTGTTCAGAGTGTTCTGGTTGATAATTAACTCACCATAGGGGACGGGTTGAAACAGGGTCTCTTGCTTCTCCACCATCTTGCCCCTGCTCCCAAAAAGCTAACTTCTGTTCCTATGCAGTAAAATCTGAACTGCAGGCTACCTTGGATCTTTCTAAAACATGTCATTCCAAGACATCATATGAGAGAATTAATATAGTATATATGCTTTTTCTCTGTTATCTTTTGCTCAATATAATGTTTCTGAGATTCATTTATATTTTTATGTGTTACAGTAGTGATTTTTATTGCTGAAGGGTATTTCAAGGTTTGGATGTACCATCTCCTGACGGGTATTTTGTGGGATTTTTTTTCCAGTTTTTAGATTTATGCGTAAGTCTTCTATAGATAGAGAAATAGTTTTAGATCATTAAAAAAATTGAGAGGCAAAATTGGAGATTCATGGACCTGTTTTCCCTTCAAGGCATTTGATTAATTCTAACTTTGCACAAGTAGGTGGCTAAAAATCTTAGGAGAGAACCTTAGACAAGCACAGTATAAGTTTCAGAAATCCTCCCTGTGCTTAGAAAACAAGTATTTAGTACTTACCAGGAGGAGGAAAGACCAAGTGAACTTACTAAGTTGTGAATTAAAATCTCAAAGCCAGAGAAATAAGGCCCTAGAAATAAGGGCTAACCAGACACATTCTAATCTTTGACTCTTTACTGAAATTGCAACTTTGCCTCAGCTCAGCTCAGCCCATAACTGAATTCAGGTAATCTGCCCCAACCCTACCTGCCCAGCACAGCAGATATTGAACACTTTAGAAGAAGATGTCATCTCCAGCCTTAATGATGCTAGACACACATGGTTGTCATTTGATGATAGTTTTATATGTATATAAAGTTATTATATATATATATATGCATATATATAGTTATGACCAAAAAAAGGACCACAAGATCATCAACCATTTACAATGAAAAGGGACAAGAGATAGAAATTAAAGTGATACAAAAACTGAAGAGAATAAACAAGATCTCCAAAATAATAAAGATTAATAAGCTCAAATAATAGAGGGAAATTGGATAACATGTGCTTTCTATAATTTTATGAGAAAAGAATTTTTTTTTCAAAATAAATCATGGAGAAGAGAGGATGCATGAATGGGTAGATGAAAACAGAAAATATCTAAATTGAAACAGAGAAGCAAAAAGTACTGCAAAACACAAGAGTAGATATAAGATATGTGAAAAACTATTAGGTGTCTAATATATATGCAAGAGGAGTTCTGAAAAGAAAGGAGAAGAATGGAACATATTTGGAAAATATTTGGAAATATTTGGAAAGATAATATCCATGGATTTTCAAAAACTAATACAATATTTCAATCTGACATTCAGTAGTTATGTGGATCCCATGTGGGATAAACATAATGTCGACCCATCACAATAAAACTACTGGTTATCCTTGATTTAAAAATAAAAAATCTTAGGAGCCCTTGGGTGGCTCAGTGGGTTAATGCCTCTGCCTTCAGCTCAGGTCATGATCCCAGCATCCTGGGATCAAGTCCCACATCGGGCTCCTTGCTCAGCAGGGAGCCTGCTTCTCCCTCTGCCTCTGCCTGCCACTCTGTCTGCCTGTGCTCCCTCCTGCTCTCTCTCCAACAAATAAATAAATAAATAATCTTTAAAAAAATATAAAAAACATTTATCACTTCACACAGTTTCTGTGAATCAGGAATTTGATAATGGCTTAACAGGATGACTCTCACCCCATGGAAAGATAATATCCATGGATTTTCCAATATTGGTTTATAAACCAGGAGGCTATTTTGGAAGCTGGAAAATACACTGAGGGTGTACCTTTGTGGCTCAGTCATTAAGTCTGCCTTCCGTTCAGGTCTTGATCCCAGGGTCCTGAAACTGAGCTCTGCATCAGGCTCCCTGCTCAGCAGGAAGCTTGCTTCTCCATCTCTGACTCCCCCTGCCTGTGTTCCCTCTCTTGCTGTGTCTCTTTGTCAAATAAATAAATAAAATCTTAAAAAAATTGAAAAAGAGAAAACACATTGAGAAAATGTTAAACCTTATTTGTATTATTTTTATTAGACTGCATTGAATCAAAGACACCTGTTGTAATCTCAAAGGTAATCATTAACATAACTATAAATAAATATATGACCAACAAGCTAATAGGTGAAAAATAGAGATGAAAAAAAAGAAAAAAGTGCTGATACATAAATAGAAAACAAACAGCAAGATGTTAGGATAAATCCATTACATCAGTAGTGACATTAAAAATACAACAATTAAATATACAAATTAAAAGATTGAAACTGACAAACTGGATTAAAATGATTTATATGCTGCTTGCAGAAAACAACTCTTGAATATAATGATATAGAAAGATTGAAACAGGGGACACCTGGGTGGCTCAGTGTATTAAAGCCTCTGCCTTTGGCTCATGTCATGATCCCAGCATCCTGGGATAGAGCCCTATATTGGGCTCTCAGCTCTGTGGGGAGCCTGCTTCCTCCTCTCTTTCTCTGTCTGCCTCTCTGCCTACTTGTGATCTTTGTCTGTCAAATAAATAAATAAAATCTTTTAAAAATGATTGAAACTGCAAGAATGTAAAAATGTAATATATGCAAGTACTATAATATTTTATATGAAGTGATCTTTAAAGCAAGGATGATTATTAGATCTATAAAGAGAGGTTTAGTAAGAAAGAGTCAATCCATTAGGAAGATATTACAATTCTAAACAAGCATGCATACCATAAAATATTTTAAAATTATAAAGAGCAAAAGAGAAGTTATAACTCAAAGAGGAAATACTAAGGAAAACAGAAAAAAAAAAAGTAAAGACATAAAGATCTGAACAATCAAACACAAACACACAGGATCTGGCTAAGGCGAGGCAAGAAAGGCATGTAGGGTGCAAAATTTAAAGAGGCACACTTCATTGAAGTTATTTTCCACTTCCAGGATCCTGAAATGCCTGCTTAAATTTTGTGCCTTATACACTTCTCTTGATTTGCTCTAGACCCCCACCTTGCATATAAGGTTCCTCCAAAATGCTGTGACAAAACACACAGTATTTTAAATGGATGGGAATCATTAAATAAAAAGGGTCATAAAGCAAGGATTTAAATCAATTAAAGTATGTTCTCTAAGTTCAGTAAAATTAATACAGAAATCAGTAATTAAAGAAAACTAGAATATCTTCAAGTGTTTGGAAATTAATCCTTTATGTCTAAATAACCAACATAGTAGAGAAGGTATCATAATGTAAAATAGAAAAATATTTTGAAGAAAATCAACGAAGAAATAACATACCAAAACCAACTGGATTCAGCTTAAGTTATGATTAGATATTTAGAGTTTGAGTCTTTCTATATTAGAAAAGGAAAAAGTTTGAAAATAAATTGTCTAGGTTTCCATTTCAAGAAACTGTTAAACACATACACACACACACACACACACACACACACACACACACACACACAGAAACTCACACCTAAAAACAGGAAAGAATACCCATAATAATAAACATTGGGTGAAGCAAGAAAGAAAAAGAAAAAAGAAAATTTTGTAACATGCAAAATTGGTGGATCTAATAAACATAATATTGAGCCAGGGAGGTCATATATAGAGTAGCACATAATGAATGACTCAATTTATACAAAGATAAAATTAACACAGGCACTATTAACTGAAGATATTATATGTCAGAGTAGAGGTTACACTCAAGGGTGGCCATGACTGTGAGGGGCTTCTCAGGGTGGTTCCCAGGTGCTGGCTATGTTCCATTTCTTGATGTCAGTATTAGTTGTATGGGTGTGTTCTATTTGTGAAAAATTTTTAAGCTGCAAAAGTTTGATTTGAGCACCTTTCTCTATTCCTATTATATTTCAAGAGTTCAGAAGAGTTTACCAAACCAAAGTAATGACTATAAAAAAGCTACCTAAACAAAACAAAACACAGACACAGACACACACACACACAGACACACACACACACACACACACACACACACACACACACCAAAATCATGTCTACATTTTACAGAAAACTTTTAATGATTTATGAAGACAGTGTGGAATGTGGCTAAAGTCCCAGAGACAGTAAGAACATGGGAATATAACCTTATTCTACACCTTCTAGTGGCAGGTATATGGTTTATATACTTGATATTTATAAAATAAAATGTAAATCTTAGCTTCTGAATTTGCAACTCACTGTTTTCCAATACAATCATAGCTACCTATACAATACACATTTTACTGATTTTGAAAAACGAGTATCTAGACATGTATGCCTTCAGTAAAATTCTCAACTGTTACACATATTGGATGCAAGTTCCATCTCAAAATTTTGTTTCTTAATGTGTATTTCTAGTATTATAAAATATTTCCTCTAGTTTCTTTTAGTATTAATAAATCAAAAACAATAGGAATAACCTACTCTTCTTGAATGCTTGCTAAGTGCCAAGGATTATTGTAAATGCTTCATATATACCAGTATAATCCTCAAATATAAGCACTCATGAATTAAATACAATAATTTCACCTATTGTACCAGCAGGAAATAGAGTTTCCAAGAAATGGAATAACTTACATAATATCACACAGTCCTGAAATAGTCTAGGATTTGAACCCAATCTGATTCCAGTCAATAAAATTACATTACTTTATGATTTGTTTTTACATTTAAATATTTAATTCAAGTGAAATTTATTTTAGTATATGATAAAATCTAAGCATCTTATTGTTTTTAAATTAAATATATTTCCCCAGAATCTTAACTGAATCTTTTATTTCTGAATTCAAATTCAACTTTAGTATATACAAAATTTCCATATATTGATGAATTTTTAAACTTTTTAAATTTTGAAATAATTTAAAATAAAGAAAAATTACAAAATCAAACAGACATTACCAAATACCTTTTACACACCTTCCTCTAATGTTAAAATTTTCTATAATCATAGTAGAGTGATTGAAACCAAGAAATTAGCATGTATAAAATTTTATTAGCTAATCTCCATACCTTATACAGATTCCACCCATTTTCCCACTCATGGCCTTTTTCTAAACTAATATCCAATTCCATAGCTTACATTGTAATTCGTTCTTATGGTTCCTTCATCTCCTCCAATTTTTGAAATGTCAAAAATAATCCAGCAATATAAGGACATTATATTCTGGGTTTAGAGAAATGAAGATAGTTGAAATGTGAAAAGAGGGTCTTGTTTAAAATTTTTTTAATAAGCATATGATGTGTTATTAGCCCCAGGGGTACAGGTCTGTGAATCACCAGGTTTACACACTTCACAGCACTCACCCTAGCACATACCCTCCCCAATGTCCATAACCCTACCACCCTATCCCTACCCTCCTACCCCCAGCCATCCTCAGTTTGTTTTGTGACATTAAGAGTAAGAGGATCTTTATTATAAGCAGTAATATACTTGGAGCAGGTCTAAAGAATATTCAACAGACTTGATCATCCAGTCTAGTGACTATCATAGAATAAATCTGAGCTATTTCAGAGTATGCATAATATTACTAAATAGCCTTGGCAATATTTACCTTATGCATCTTTTCAATTATGTCTTGATGACAGATACATTTTACATACTCATTATAGTCCCTTATATTCATATTCATTGTAGTCCTGAGACTGGGACCCTAAAATTTGAATATCTAATATATAATTTGCTGGGTAAGACATAAACCGTTATTTAGTGAGGGAAGCTGTGACAAAATGTCAAACACATACCTGTTTTCTACCTCCCTTCCTCTCTCATTTCTCTTTATAGTGCTCAGAGATGACTTCTGATGAGAGTAAAAAGTATATGAGTATCATGGTCCTTCACAAGATGCTGAATTAAAAATCGTTGAAATATAGAAAACAACTGATTCAGAAGAAGATTTAAGAAATAAATCTTACAAAATCAATATTCAGTGAGAAAATTGGAAAAAGTTGTCAAAGTTTTATTTTTCCCTGCAAGTAATAAATGGAAATAACTAAATAATGTCCATAAGAATATTGCTAATTAAAAAATAAAATGATGTTGGGACACCTGGGTGGCATAGTCGGTTGAGCATCTGACTCTTGGTTTCAGTTCAGGTCTTGATCTTAGGGTCGTGATATTGAGCCCCAAATTGGGCTTCATACTCAGTATGGAGTCTGCTTGAGATTCTCTCCTTCTCCCTCTGCCTCTCCCCACCCTTCTCTCTAAAATAAATAAATAAAATGCCCTTGGGATGCTTGGGTGGCTCAGTTAGTTAAGTCTCTGATTCTTGATGTTAGCTCAGGTCTTGATCTCAGGGTCATTGGTTATAGAGCCTACTTAAAAAATTGAAATAAATTTTTTTAAATGTCCTTTATTGTTCAAAGGGATAAAAAATCATAGGAAAAATCGGTAACCTTCTTTATCTCCCAAATTATACTTACTAAGGGAGCTGTGACTTGATTGCATTTTTAAAAAGATACAGGTTTTAGGGGCGCCTGGGTGGCTCAGTGGGTTAAAGCCTCTGCCTTCAGCTCAGGTCATGATCCCAGGGTCCTGGGATTGAGCCCCGCATCAGGCTCTCTGCTCAGCAGGATCCTGCTTCCTCCTCTCTCTCTGCCTGCCTCTCTGCCTACTTGTGATCTCTGTCTGTCAAATAAATAAATAAAATCTTTAAAAAAAAGATACTGGTTTTAGATAGCTATCATGGATTAAAAGTGATATGACTAACAGAAAAGCTCCTGTAATCTATAATGAGGGATAGTAGAAGTTGAAGAATTTCAGCACACCAAAATGAACACAGAAAGGACACCCAGATTATGAATCTTGTCTATGACTTTCTAGCTGTGAAACCATGTACAAACTTCCCTCCCTCCCACACAAAACTCAGTTTTCTTCTTCACAACGAGTATAATAATTTGCATCTGTACTATAGAGGCATGATTTCTGACTGCTACTGCTATCCCCACGGCCATGTTGGTGATACAAACCCATCATCTCCTTGATGTCCTCACACAAGATTAGCTATTTGCAATAAAATATCAGAAGCAACCTAGTATTAACTGTAGTTGTTAAAACTAAATAACAGATAAGAATGCTTCAATACAGCTCCTTCAAGCTAAGCTATCTTGGGATAAGTGACAATTTTGCAAAGGAAAAGTGATGTTATAAACTGAACAAGGATTTTGTTTTGAAACAACAATTTCAACATCTGGGAAGTAATTTGATACAGTGTGTATAAACACATGCATATGCTTTGGAATTGAACACAAAATGTGTCTGAATGTTATCATAAGCCACAAGAAAAAATAGCTTTTACATGCAAGTGTGCAAACTCAGTTTTCATATTGTAGACTATTCAGAGAAGCCCTAATCTAAGTCATTAAGAGAGAAGACACTTAGAATGTCATCAATAAAGTAATGGTTTTGAGGTGGCAAGGTACATATGTTTCTCTATTCCCCTCCACTGATCCAAACATAACAATTAAAACAAAACAAACAACAACAACAACAACAAAACCAGAATAGAAAAAAATTAGGAGACTTTCCAACTACAAAACAGACTATGTGAATAAAATCTGCCATATGTGTGAACCTTTGTCAAGAGTGTGGGGAGACACCACAAGGATGTGGCTACTGTATTCAGAGAAAGCAGGCAATGTGCAGCTCTCCAATTGAGAACTCTTCATTGGAAGTAAAAGACGGTGAAGATATTGTTGGTGGGCATTTCCCTGGGGTGTTTTTCATAATAGGAAAAAATAGGTAAGAGGGCTAATGGGGAAGCAGAGCTGGCTTCATTTTATAACATCTGTCAGCAAGGTGGGAAGAAGACGAACTGGAAGCAGCAGGGTAGAGACTGACTTCTGTTTTCTGGCAAGAAGCAAAGTCTGAAGGACACATTCACACACAGTAGTTTCCAAGGCAATTCATTGGGAATTCCCAAGAATTCCTGGTAGTAGTTAGCACTGATTTTGTGCTTCTTTCATATGAACCACGTTCTATGCCAATCCATTATATTTGCCAATGCTGCTCTTTCTAAGCATACTTAAAGCTCTAGTCAATAAAATGAACATGCTTCCATTTAACACAATGCCAGTACACTAATATTATGGAAAACACTTATCTTCTTCCCAACATGAAAGATCCACGGTCCCAATGGATGCTATATCCATGTCTTGGTGATAATTATGTCTCTCTACTAAATCACACGCGATTACATTTTTTTTCTACCAATGGAACTGATTATACAGATCAAAAATATGTCTTATATACAATGTTAGTAGAAAGACTTATGGGAAAAAGGAAACTGGAAATGATATAATAGATAAAAAGATGACAGATAGATGATTGATAGATGATAAACAGAGAAAAAGGAAATATATATAACTACTCTAATGTTATTTCTGTAACTGTGATGATCATTGTGCTCTTTACAAAGTCTGGGTAATCAGTCAAACTGGTGGACACAGGAACCAGTGGGTATCATACCTCTGGTCATTTATTCTCCCAGGCAATGTGGACACCATTATATGTCAATCAAATTTTGACCTATCATAAAAAATTACATTTCTGACTGTCCTCCAGACTTACTTGCTGAGTGAATTGTAATGTGGCTCAGCCCACTTCTAGGATGTGTGACCTAATGTCTCCTGTCCTGGTCATAAGGAACTTCCAAAAAGCCTATAGATAAGAACTGACAAAGAGATGGCAATGCTGTATATACCTTACTTTAGTGAGCCACCAATCCTGATGGAATAATGTCTCTACAATTGAGAGGGATTATTTATGTTACTTCTACCTGTTCTTCTTTCAAATTAATAAATTCTTTGCTCTAATCTAAATCAGACTTCTTATGCTGGATTGTTCTTTCAGTTTCTTTTGAATGTTTGGAGCACTATACAAGAATATTTCAAATTTTTGGTGCATATCCTTCACAGGAAAATAAAATAATTATGAATTAAAATTTCCTGTTGAGCCAATAGTCTCACATGAGTTAGACTAGCATGAGTCAAATTTCACAAACCTGATATGCAAGGTAAATAAATAAAACTCAACTTTGTAATTTAAGCAGGCTAGATTCTACAGAGTAATATTTTGAATAAGTTCCAGCATGCATTATAGGCATGCCTAAAGTAGCCCAACTTATCTTTCTCATCATTACTTCAGGAGAATTGGAATGCCAGATTGGAAGCAGATTTTCTTTTAAAACCATTTCTATAAAAACTACCAGAAATGTGGCAGCATACAGATGCTAAATCTATTTATTTCACTATTTGATTAATTAGATTCAGTACATTTGTCAATAGTAATATTTTATTTGCAAAGGGTGCTAATAAATAAAATATAATATGACAAGCCTATATATATATTATTTTGTTAGAGTAAATAGTATGTTAGAGTGCTTCAGTTGTTGATCTTTAAGAAGATAAAATGCACTTTAATACAATTCAAACTGCTACAAAGTCAAGTGGAAAACATTAAAACATATTTCAAACCATACATAATGAAAATCATGATAGTGGTAGCCAACATTATAAATATAGAAACATTTAGTTTTACCTTTCTTCTTGGCATTAATTAAGTGTAATAACCTTTTATATAAATTAAAAGGAAGTGATTCTAGATGATAATGAATGGTCTTATATAATAACTAATTAATGTCTCATTTGTGCACGTAGTGAAAAAGTCACTCTTGCCAACATTTTGCTTGAAATTTTGTCATCATAAATTATTTGTACCATGAGGCACTGAAGATTCAATATTTTACTAGATCTGAATGAAATAAATAACCTTCTGACCTTTAGAACTTAATATGATGCTCTCATGCAGAATGTAAGATTCACAAAAAATGATGGCTGGAAGAATAAGTGGATTTTTTTTCCATCTAATGAATACTGAAAAGTGTGTTGCAAATACCCTGTCTTTTCTTAATATGTAAATCTCTCACATAAAACAAGGTTGCTGTCTATGTAGTCTGGCATGCAATTGCGCCTTTCTTTGGTAGCAGCATCTGCATCCAAGTGCACACTAACACTCTTTTTTTCCTTTTACAATGTCCTCTGGTACTAATTGAAGATTTTTGTGATGAACTCTGAATGTGCAGGAAATGCCTAGTAGGAGTCCAGACATTTGCAAATGGAATTTCTGGTTAGCTTATTATTCAAAATCTATGCTAGCATTTGAGCTTCAATTTTCTTAAGCTTAAATCCCCTCTGTACTAGCTTAAACCATTATTTGCCAGTTTTAAAACTGAATGTATAATACATGTAATCTGGAATATGTGATTTTTAAGGTATTTTGTTACGGACTCAATGGGTGGCTCAAAGTTGAAATATGGTAAAAACAGAAGGCAGCAAAATGTCTATTTCAGGAAAAAAAGTTTCAAGGTCACAACATTTATTTATGCTCCAATTTCTGCTAGAATTATTAGCATATTACATTTTAAATGATGGATTCTTCATTTTAAAGAAAGCAAGTTCTCATTACTATTGAAAGAATAAAATACCTGAACCAAAAGGATTATATTTTTAGAACTAACAAGCATTACATTTTTCAGAACTGTCAAGTAATGTAGTCTTTCATAATAAGCTGTAATGAGCTGCTAGTAAAACAAAGAGCTCCTACATCATTTAAAACCAAAAAGAATGTGCTTCTCTGTAAGAGACAGAGTAAGAACAAGGGTTTTACTATTATCAAAGGCAGAAGGATGTCATGGGAGAGGGAAAGCTGAAACTGGGATGGAGGAGGGCAGGAAAATAAAGATGAATACATGAGAAGTAGAGTAGGTACATTATGGTTTATCAGATTGGTGCAAACTCACCAGCTCCTTTCTGGCTTCCCTTCCCACAGTTCATCATAAGCAATTTTTACGAGGCTGCGGGATGTTAATGTAAATCAAAGTTCTCCATTAATTATACATAGTCTTATCAGTCTATCAATGAATCCTCAATCAATCAATCAATAAACTGTCATATCAGCAAATGAAAAAAGTAATCACCCAGTGTGGGTAAGTTTGCCAACTATGACAACAAAGACCCATAAACTGAAATTGAAGACAATGCCTAATTTAAGAGGAACTCTAAATAGCTGTATCATAAGCAAAGTTTCCCACAGTGATCCCTTTGAAAGAGAACATACAGTTAGATTTCTGAGTGTGTATGTGGTGAGAATACCTAACAGGGGATTTAACTTCTTAACAAAATTTTAAACACACAATACAGTATTGTTAACTACAGGTACAGTGTCGCACAATAGAGCTCTAGAACTTATTCATTTTGCATAACTGAAACTTCATATACACTGAAGAGAATTTTTTTTGTTTGTTTGTATTTGTTTTTATTAAGGAGAGTCTACTTGGAAAAGTGAGATGCATTTAAAAATAACCACATACACACACATACATCAAACTACAAGATCAGATTGCATCGATGTCAATATCCTGGTTGTGATATTATACTACAAGTTCTAGAAACTTTTACCATTGGGGAAACTGGATAAAAGGTACACAAATCTATATCGTGTTTTACAACCTCAGTTGGCCCTATAATCTGAATAAAAACTTATTGAAAAACAATTTAATCACGTAAGTTTTAAAACCCTCAGAATAATCTTTGAATTCCCCTCTTTTCTCATACCGCCATCTAAAAGCCTGCTTGGCTTTGTTTTTAAAACTTGTCTCAAAAATATTACCTTCTCTTAATTCTTAGCACTACTTTTTAGTTTAGATAATTGTCATCACTTACTGACCAATGAGAAGATGCCTTTACTTCCCTGCCTATGCCAAATCTTAATTTCTAGTTGAGTATTCTTTCTTTAGTTTAGTGATGATGAAGTAACTCTTTTTCTTGAAAACATGTTGCGGCTAGAAAAAAGGTTATTCCACATTCACTTTTCCAGAACCTTTTCCTCTTGTTCTTAGTCTGATAGCTGTAGGAGATTAATCTCAAACAAAGATGTGAAGATTAAAAGTTGTAATTTGGCACCTCCCCTCTAGGTTGTTACTCCTTATCCTATAGGTTTCAAAGGCTCTAATTTAATATCTAGCTACTCAAGGACTCACACTATAGTTGGTCAAAATGGCAGGATAAACAGCTATCAGTATTAAATAATAAATGTTAACAATGTTAATGAAGAATTCAAACATTGCAGTAAACAAAAATTCAGATTTTTCAAACATTTTGTGATTTTATTAACTATACCTAAATCCATACTTAGCTGAGAAATACTTTCTAGTTTTAACAAAATGTTCTTAAAACCTGACTTTAAAGGACACTTGGGTGGCTCAGTCTGTTAAGCATCTGCCTTTAGCTCAGATCATGATCCTGGAACCGAGCCCCATATCGGCCTTCCTGCTCAGCAGAGAAACTTCTTCTCCCTCTGTCCCTCACTTCGCTCATGCTCGCTCTTTCTCTCTCACCCTCTCTACCGCTCTCTCAATAAAAAATAAAATCTTAAAAAAAAAACTGGCTTTAAAATTATGTGAAATGCAAATATATTTAGTGTCTATTTTAGACACACATCTTTTTTTTTACCATCTTTTTTTTTAACTTTATTTAAGCTTTATTTAAACATATAATGTAACCCCACCACCCTCTCCCAACCCCTCTCCCCCCCACCCCCCTCAGTTTGTTTTATGACATTAAGAATCTCTTTTGGTTTTT
>ML101321.1:47769-75524 GCA_003697995.1 Taxidea taxus jeffersonii | reverse complement strand
AATAAAGATCAAAGCAGAAATCAATGAAATAGAAACCAAAAAAAGAAAAAAAAAAAACAATAGAACAAATCACTGAAACGAGGAGCTGGTTCTTTGAAAGAATTAATAAGATTGATAAACCCCTGGGCAGACTGATCAAAAAGAAAAGAGAAAGGACCCAAATAAATAAAATCATGAATGAAAGAGAAGAGATCACAACCAACACCAAAGAAATACAAACAATCATAAGAACATATTATGAGCACCTCTATCCCAACAGATTTTACAATCTGGAAGAAATGGATGCTTTCCTAGGGACATATAAGCTGCCAAAACTGAATCAGGAAGAAATAGAAAACCTTAATAGGCCCATACAGTAAGGAGATTGAAACAGTCATCAAAAATCTCCAAACAAACAAAAGCCCAGGGCCAGATGGCTTTCCAGGGGAATTCTACGAAACATTTAAAGAAGAATTAATTCTGGTTCTCCTGAAACTGTTCCAAAAAATAGAAATGGAAGGAAAACTTCCAAACTCATTTTATGAGGCTAGCATCACCTTGATCCCCAAACCAGACAAGGATCCCATCAAAAAAGAGAATACAGACCAATATCCTTGATAAATACATATGCGAAAATTCTCACCAAAATACTAGCCAATAGGATCCAACAGCACATTAAAAGGATTATTCACCACGACCAAGTGGGATTCATTCCAGGGCAGCAGGGTTGGTTCAACATCCGCAAATCAATCAATGTGATACAATACATTAACAAACGAAAGAACAAGAACGATATGATAATGTCAATAGATGCCGAAAAAGCATTTGACAAAGTACAGCACCCTTTCCTAATCAAAACTCTTCAAAGTGTAGGGATAGAGGCCACATACCTCAATATTATCCAAGCCATCTATGAAAAACCCACTGCAAGTATCATTCTCAATGGAGAAAAACTGAGAGCTTTTCCGCTAAGGTCAGGACACGGCGGGGATGTCCGTTATCACCACTGCTATTCAACATAGTACTAGAAGTCCTAGCCTCAGCAATCAGACAACAAAAATAAATTAAAGGCATCCAAATCAGCAAAGAAGAAGTCAAACTATCACTCTTTGCAGATGATATGATACTATATGTGGAAAACCCAAAAAGCTCCACTCCAAAACTGCTAGAGCTTGTACAGGAATTCAGTAAAGTGTCAGGATATAAAACCAATGCACAGAAATCAGTTGCATTTCTTTACACCAACAGGAAGACAGAAGAAAGAGAAATTAAGGAGTCAATCCCATTTACAATTACACCCAAAACCATAAGATACCTAGGAATAAACCTAACCAAAGAGGCAAAGAATCTATACTCAGAAAACTACACAGTACTCATGAAAGAAATTGAGGAAGACACAAAGAAATGGAAAAATGTGCCATGCTCATGGATTGGAAGAATAAACATTGTGAAAATGTCTATGCTACCTAAAGCTATCTACACATTCAATGCAATGCCTATCAAAATCCCATCCAATTTTTTCAAAGAAATGGAACAAATAATCCTAAAATTTATATGGAACCAGAAAAGACCTCGAATAGCAAATGGAATATTGAAAAAGAAAGCCAAAGTTGGTGGCATCAAAATTCCAGACTTCAAGGTCTACTACAAAGCTGTCATCATCAAGACAGTATGGTACTGGCACAAAAACAGACACATAGATCAATGGTACAGAATAGAGAGACCAGAAATAAACCCTGAACTCTATGGTCAACTAATCTTCGACAAAGCAGGAAGGAATACCCAATGGAAAAAAGTCAGCCTCTTCAACAAATGGTGTTGGGAAATTGGACAGCCCCATGCAGAAAACTGAAATTGGACCATTTCCTTACACCATACATGAAAATAGACTCAAAATGGATGAAGGACCTCAACGTGAGAAAGGAATCCATCAAAATCCTTGAGGAGAACACAGGCAGCAACCTCTTCGACCTCAACCGCAGCAACTTCTTCCTGGGAAAAATGCCAAAGGCAAGGTAAGCAAGTGAAAAAATGAACTATTGGGACTTCATCAAGATCAAAAGCTTTTGCACAGCAAAGGAAACAGTCAACAAAACCAAAAGACAACTGACAGAATGGGAGAAGATATTTGCTAATGACATATCAGATAAAGGGCTAGTATCCAAAATCTATAAAGAGCTTAGCAAACTCAACACCCAAAGAACAAAGAATCCAACCAAGAAATGGGCAGAGGACAGGAACAGACATTTCTGCAAAGAAGACATCCAGATGGCCAACAGACACATGAAAAAGTGCTCCACATCACTGGGCATCAGGGAAATACAAATCTAAACCACAGTGAGATACCACCTCACACCAGTGAGAATGGCTAAAATTAACAAGTCAGGAAATGACAGATGCTGGCGAGGATGTGGAGAAAGTGGAACCCTCCTACACTGTTGGTGGGAATGCAAGCTGGTGCAGCCACTCTGGAAAACAGCACGGAGGTTCCTCAAAAAATTGAAAATAGAGCTACCTTATGACCCAGGAATTGCACTACTGGGTATTTACCTTAAAGATACAAACGTAGTGATCCAAAGGGGCATGTGTTCCCGAATGTTTATAGCAGCAATGTCCCCAATAGCCAAGTTATGGAAGGAACCTAGATGTCCATCAACAGATGAATGGATAATGAAGAGGTGGTATATATATACACAATGGAATACTATGCAGCCATCAAAAGAAATGAAATCTTACCATTTGCGACGACATGGATGGAACTAGAGTGTATTATGCTTAGCGAAATAGGTCAGTTGGAGAAAGACAACTATCATATGATCTTCCTGATATGAGGAAGTGGAGATGCAACGGGGGTGGGGGCTAAGTTGGTAGGAAAAGAAAAAATGAACCAAGATGGGATCGAGAGGAAGACAAACCAAAAGAGACTCTTAATGTCATAAAACAAACTGAGGGTGATGGGGGGGAGGGGGTTGGGAGAGGGTGGTGGGGTTACAGTATATGTTTAAATTAAAAAAATAAATTTAATAAAAAACTTTAAAAAATTAAAAAAAATAAATAGTGGAATTCACCTGTGAAGCCACCTGGCCCTAAGCTTTTGTTATTGGGAGATTTTTTATTTCTGATTCAATTTCTTTGCTCGTTATCAGTCTGTTCAAGGTTTCTATTTCTTCCTGTTTCAGTGTTGGTAGTTTATATGTTCCTAGGAATTCATCCATTTCTTCTAGGTTATCGTGTTTGTTAGCATATATTTTTAAATAATGCTCTCTTATGATATTCGTATGGTTGGTTGTTATTTCCCCTCTCTCATTTATGATTTTATTTATTTTGGTCCTTTCTCTTTTTTTCTTGATAAGTCCAGCTTAGAGGTTTATCAATTAACTTTTTCAAAGAACAGCTCCTGGTTTCTTTGATCTGTTCTATTGTTTTTAAAATTTCGTTATCATTTATTTCTGCTCTAATTTTTATTCTTTCCTTCTGCTGGTTTAGGTTTTATTAATTGTTCTTTTTCTACCTCCTTTATGTATATGGTTAGCTTGATTATTTGAGATTTTTCTTGTTGAGGTAGTCTTGTAATGCTATAAACTTCCCTCTTAGAATGGGTTATAGAAGATGTTTTGGACCATTGTGTTTTCATTTTCATTTGTTTCCATGTACTTTTTAAATTCCTTCTTAGATTTCTTGGTTGACATATTTGTTTAGTGGTGTGTTATTTAATCTCCACGTATTTGTGGTCTTTCCCATTTTATTTTGTGGTTGACTTCTGATTTCATAGCGTTTTGATCAGAAAATATGTATGGTGTGACTTCAATAATCTTGAATTTATTGAGGTTTATTTTGTGGGCTGATATGTGATCTTTTCTAGAGATTGTTCTGTGTGTACTTGAGAAGAATGTGTATTCTGCTTTGGGATGAAATGTTCTGAATATATCTATCAAATCCATCTGTTCCATTATGTCTTTGAAAGTCATTGTTTCCTTGTTGATTTTCTGTTTGGATGATCTGTCCATTGATGTAACTGTGATTTAAAGTCCCCTACTATTATTGTATTATTATTGATTAGTTCCTTTATGTTTATTAACTGGTTTATGTTTTGGGGTGCTCCTAGCTTGGGAGTCATGTAACTAGATAACATGCCAGAGTCTTGTTCATTATAGGAATTAACCATGCAAATTACTCCACTGAGTATGAACAGCCATGCACCACCATGCACAGAGCTGGGAAAGACCTTTCACTGTCAATCCTGCCCATGTCCAGGCTGTGTGAGGTTTCCAGAGTTGAATCAAATTAAGCCACAGGTTCCTGGAAGGGTGGTGCCCTTTCATCAGTTGCTTTAAATTGCAGCTTTGTAACCCCTGGAACCCAAAGGTTCCCTTTGGAACCCAAAGACTTTGGTTTCCTGGAAGGTACCTCACAGGTCTTGGTTATAATGCCACTGCATCATCAATCAGCATCATTTGTGGTTGGAACTACAACAGTATCTGATCATCTTTGAACCTCTGACATTCATTCATTTATATACATCTGTGTATATATATATAAAGATTTATTTTTTATTTAAAGATTTTATTTATTTACTTGACAGACAGAGATCACAAGTAGGCAGAGAGAGAGAGGAGGAAGCAGGCTGTCCGCAGAGCAGAGAGCCCGATGTTGGGCTCGATCCCAGGACCCTGACCTGAGCCGAAGGCAGCGGCTTTAACCCACGGAGCCACCCAGGTGCCCCTGTGTATATATATATAGAGAGAGAGATATAGATACAGATATAGATGTATATATCTTATGTTCAGTTAGCCACTCTATAGTATTTCATTAGTTTTTGATGTAGTGTTCAGTGATTCATTATTTGCATATAACACCCAGTGCTCATCACAACACTTGCCCTCCTTAATACCCATCACCCTGTTACCCCATTTCCCCAACCCTCCTCCCCTCTGAAACCCTCTATTTGTTTCCTGGTTATTTTGTCTCTCCTGGTTTGTCTTCCTTTCTGATTTCTCCCCCTTCAGATTTCCTCCCTTCCCCTATGGTCCTCTGTGCTATTGCTTATGTTCCACATAGGAGTGAACCTCCAACATTCTTAATTAATGAAAACATTATTGGCAAATGTATTCACTCTTGTCTATGTCCATCCAAGAATTAGACCTGTAGCAGTGCAATATTAATACCCCTGGCTATTCCTTTTAATCTTGCCCTCAATTCTGAAAACCAACAAAATGGAACCATGGTCTTATTCCATGGTTGGAATATTCCATGGTTCTATTGCCTGGATAGGCAGCTATGGAAAAAATCTTGCTTATGCTTTATGGTCCCACTTTGAACACTCTCTTTCAAAGTAAATACTTCAGGCCCATGGGACACTCAGAAGCGTGGGGAGGGTGCTGATAAGAAAGAGGTAGGGACAGATGGGGGCTTTCTTCACTGCATACTTAAGATTTTTAAATGTAATACCAAAAGCCATGGTAAGTTACAGCTTTCATTAAAATTAATACATTAGGTAATATTTAATGATTAAAAGTAAGTGAGGAATAACAGCACTGAACCAAAATAAATAATACTTTAATTTTCTAATAAAATTATAATATAACACTACTCTTTGGGTTAGCTGTAGTGATGTTTAAATTATACAAAACATTGGCATAATATGGGAAAGAAGAGACAGTAAGCCAGGTGCCAAGTCTACCTTGAAAATCAGGATGACCAGGAAACTGGCAGAGGTCTGCCTTGAGGAGTAAGTAGCAGAGGGTGATATGACTACATTGCATATTTAAAGGCATTGCTCTTTTTCATAGGTGATTTCTCACTATCAGTGTAAAGAGCAGCGTGATGCCCACAGATTTGAGAAAATCAGCAACATTATTAAGCAGTTTAAGCTGAGCTGTAGGTAAGCTATCTTGTGTGATTTATGTCTAGAAAGAAATTACTGTCATTTTTGAGAGGTTCAAATAACTACAGTAGACTGCACTTCTGTATTCAGAAAAGTTCATTTAATCAAAAAGAAAGCTAACCTCTAAGGGAGCCTGCAATTCACTGAGATAAAAGTCATTGTCCTTTAATACAAACTCAACTGATAGAGAAGAAGCATTGAAGAATAAGCAAAATATCCTATTTAGGAAGAAATAAACAGAAAATGTCCAAGAAAGTTTTGAAAAAGAAGAAAGGAGAATTTACCCTACCAAATAATATTTACTATAAAACTATAGTAATTAAAATAGGTAATGATTCAAGAATAGCATAGGATAGATTCTAGAAATGCCTGATCATGTTGTCTCACCTTTGATAAAATACAGTTTGAATCATAGCATTGTGAATATAGGAAGAAAGAATGATGGAACAGTATAATTTAGTAAAGATTTAATCAGAAAATTTCTTATCCTGGTAGAACTTTGATGCCCAGAAAAAGAACAGGTCTAAGTACAGGTATAAGTTTACTCTTTTTATGCCTTAGCACTCTCTGAGATTTACTGGTGTGTTTATGCCTACATTTTTAAGAAGAAATAGCAAGTGACATACAAATATAATTACCTTATATGTTTTTGAAGAAATGGGAGCATTTCTTGAATTGCAATATAATTAACATTCAAAAAATATAGTTACTAATCACAGTGATAGGAACGTTTCAACTTAAGCTTCTTAAATATTAGAGAAATCTTTTGTGACATGATATTTTTAACATGGAGCTGGGTCTAAGCCCATTTTACAGTCAATATCAAGTCCTAATCCACTTTATGTCTAAGTTACTTTCCAAAACATACTAAATTCCAGCATTAGAGTTTCCTTGGAAAACAAAGTGGGGTTAGTGATTAACTATCTTAATGAAGTGGGGAATCAAGGTATAATGCTACGAAATTTTTAACATAACAGGTAAAAATGTTTTATATTGATATCATTTTATATTCTTTACCTCTTTTTCTCATTTCTCCTATAGCAAACTAGCTGCTTCTTTTCAGAGCATGGAAGTCAGGAACTCTAACTTTGCAGCTTTCATTGACATCTTTACATCCAACACTTATGTGATGGTCGTGATGTCTGATCCATCCATTCGTAAGTTTAAACTTAAATGACATAAACATAGGCTTAAAGCCACATTCTTCTTTTTTAAGATTTTATTTATTTATTAGAGAGAGAGAGAGATCACAAGTAGGCAGAGAGGCAGGCGGAGAGAGGGAGGGGGAAGCAGGCCCCCTGCTGAGCAGAGAGCCCGATGCAGGCCTCGATCCCAGGACCTTGAGATCATGACCTGCACCAAAGGCAGAGGCTTAACCCACTGAGCAACCCAGGTGCCCTTAAAGCCACATTCTTTAACCTAATTGACAGGGAGGTAGTACTTTATTAGATAATTAAAAAAACATTTTGGGGGGTGGTGGTTGCAAACCAGTATGAATATACTTAATGCCACTGACCTGTATATCTTGAAATGGTTAAAATGGTAATTTTTTGCTATGTATATTTACCACAATGAAAAAGCTATTTTAGTATTAGTGGTAAATAGTTTTTTGTTTCGTAGACTTAAATTTTGTAGATTAAAAATAATTTAGACTCTTGGGTATTTTGTTTTTCCTTCATGGTATTTCAAAAATCTAGTAACTAAATCAAGGGATTTTAAAGAAAAGAGAATCCAAATGTATGATTTATGCTTCATATGGTAAACATTTTTTTAAAGACTAATCAATCTAAGTTCTGAACTACTAAATATTGAACGATTTTGTCATTGTATATTCTTAAGTACCATAGTCCCATATCTGTGTTATTGGCATAAAGGGAGGTATTTGGTACTTCCATGCCATAGTAGCCACGTCCATCATAACCACTGAAATAAAGGCTCTAGCAGTATTTCTTTTTTTTAATTTAAGTTCAATTAGCCAAGGTATATCATTAGAACATTGATATGATGTTCAATTATTCATTAGTTGAGTATTTCTAGGATTTTCTCAGAAGTTTAAATTATCCCTGATCCACTTGCTTTTCCTACTTTATTAGGTTAAAATTAAAATACAACGTAAGATAATGGGTTTTATTCTAAAAATAAACCAAACCAAAAGATTTTGAAATTTCATTTTGGAAATGTAGTATTTAGTATGTAAACAAATCATCTATTTATTCAGAAAAATTAAGTCATGGTTAACTTGAGACTTCCTATTCCTGTATGTTCTCTGTGACATACATTGAAAGATTTGGCTCTCTTTTTTCTATTTGTTTTTATTAGTCAGACATTGCTTTGGCTGCCTGTACTTATTCTGTTGGCTATCTCCTCCATCCCTACTCTCAGCTTCTGCAGCTACTCTGATCAACATCCGCAATGCCAGAAAACACTTTGAAAAGCTGGAAAGGGTGGATGGACCAAAGCAGTGTCTTCTCATGCGCTAAACATTGCCAAATGTTGTTTCAAAAAACTTTGAAATACTGTTTCTTAATTAATCTTAAGGTATTCATATATGTAGGCTCTGAACTGTGATGCTTACCACTTACGTATTTCTTTCTTACTCTCTAGTCTTAATGTTTAACCTTGAATGCTGTTTACTAAAATAGCCAGTAAGAAGTTAGAAGATGAGCTGTTCATGGACTTGATGTGACATAAGATTATGTGATATGTAAGTGTTCTGATAACAAGATTCTAATAGTGTGTGTTCTGATAAACTGGTTCTAATAGTTGTGTATGACGAAGTCTTTTCCAACATCATCTTGTTTTCCTTATCTGATAATAACCTGTAAGTTTGGAATATTACTGTTTTCTCAGCATGCATTAAAAATATTACTTAATTTCAACTATAAATAAACATTTGCAGTTAGGGATTTCAGTGTCTGTTTTTCTTTTCCCTGTTTCTTCAAATTTTCCCTAAGAGCAAATGAATATCACAGTTATCCTAGGGGGAGGGGATCTCTGGTTGGGAAATATTACAGAATACAGTAGGAAAGGAAGGATGGAGGTAGATTATAGCCTTAAAGTTAGGTAGAAGAAATTTAGATATAATGTGATAAGAAATAGGAAACCATTATAGGCTTTTGAGGAAGGGAATTATATGAAAGGAATTTTGAAAGAAAATTAACCTAGATTGTATGGGCTGACTGGTGGCAGCTGGGGAAGCTTTGGCAGTAAGGTACACCTGAGGTGTGTTGAAAAGTCTATTCTGGGATGCAGCTGGAGAAGGAATAAATAAAAAGTTGAGGGAAAAGAGGATTCATGAGTTGTAAGACTTCTTTCTCTGTAGTCCAGAAATGGTTAATTTTATGTATTTCATTACACCTAATGGGACATGCCTTCATTATGCTAGTCAAGTAGTATTAAAATATTTTTCAAGAAGTTCTGTTTTAGGAGAAGGACAGAAGATGGCAGAGGAGTAAGGGACCTTATTTCTGCTGGTCCCCTGAAATTAGCTGGATATTAACCAAACCATTTTGAATACCCATGAAATCAGCCTGAGATGTAAGAATATATATCCAGATCTCTACAAGCAGAAAATCTCCAGTGGTCATGAGGTATGAAGGGCAGGGCTTTGATTCAGTGGACAGATGTTGGAAGATAATCAGAAGGGGGAGGGAGTCACCATAAGCTGGTGCTGGGAAGGTGATATAACCCCAGAGGACAAAACCATCCAGTGCTGGGGACCAGGCGCAGACTTGCAGAGTGGTAGCAGTGGGGAAAGGACTTTAGTACAGCCCCAGAGAGGATCCAGGAGCTGTGGGTGGGTGCATGCATGTGAACTAGGGGCGACTCGCTGTTTTACAAGCACAAAGGCCAGAGACATGCCCAGCCCTGGGATTGACCTCTGGGAGAATTGCTGTGGGGTGCACCACCAGGGGGGCTGTGTTTTTTAGCAGCATAGACAGAAATGGAGACTGTGTGTCCTGGAAGGCTCAGTGAAGAGAGGACTATGATTTCTCTGCTCTGGGTCAGAGGTTTGGGTGTGCTCATTTCACCTCTGACTCTTGGGAGAGTTGGAAGAGACATGGGAAGCTGCAAGAGAACAAAAGGTCAAAAAACTGGTTTCTACTGAGCCCACCCTGCTCTGACAGGAGGCAGGCCAACTCTGCCCAAGCAGGGTTGCATGAGTAACAGGGTGGCAGGCACCTTTCCCAGAAGACATGCTGGGAGAACAAGAGGATGACAACCCTAAGGTCCTTATAAAATGGTGCCTCTTGGCTTCGGTCTTGGTTAATACTTTGGCCTCTACTTTCCCTCAACCACCCCTCAACAGAATGACTAAGAGGAGGAACCCCCAACAAAGAAAAGAATCAGAGACTGTGGTCTCTACTACAGACTTAATGGATATGGATATAAGCAAGATGTCAGAGATAGACTTCAGGGTAGCAATTATGAAGTCGATATCTAGGCTTGAGAAAAATATTAGCGACAGTATAGAATCTCTAAAGACATAAATGAGATCTGATCTGGCCAAAATTAAAAATGGTATGAATGAGATGCACTCTAAACTGGATACCCTGACAGCGAGGGTAAAGAATATAGAAGAACGAATTAGTGAGCTAGAACATATGATGATAGAAAAGAAGGAAACCAAGGAAGCCTGTAAAAAAGGTTTAAAGCACAAGAGATCTGACTGAGATATATTAATGACACCATGAAACATTCTAAAGCCAGAATTATTGGGATCCCTGATGGGGTGGAGGGAGAGAGCGGAAGACATATTGGAGCAAATCATAGCTGAGAACTTCCCTAATCTGGGGAAGCAAACAAGCATTCATGTCCAGGAGGCAGAGATCAGTGAGAACAGATCCCAAGATCAATGAGAACAGGCCAGCACCATGACATATAATAGTACAACTCCAAAATCTTAGAACCAAGGCAGCAGTCCTGAAAGCAGCTAGGGGTAAGAGATATCTTACCTATGGAAGGATGAACATCAGAATAACATCAGACCTGTCCACAGAAACCTCGCTAGCCAGAATGGGATGGCAAGACATATTCAGGGTACTAAATGAGAACATGCAGCCAAGGATACTTTATCTACCAAGGCTGTCATTCAGAATGGATGGAGAGACAAGGAGCTTAAAGGAATGGCAGAAACTGAAAGAATATGTGACAAGCCGACCCTGCAAGAAATATAAAGGTGTCTATAAAAGAAGAAAGGCCCCCAGAGTAATATACATGTACAGAGACAATCTGTAAAAACAGGGACTTCACAAGCAACATGATGGCACTAAAATCATATCTTTCAAGCATAACTCTCAATGTGAACAGCCTAAATGCTCCCAATAAACAGCATACAGTTGCAGATTGGATAAAGAGGTAACCCATCCATATGCTATTTACAAGATACTCATTTTAAACCTAAAGTTACATCCAGACTGAAAGTGAGGAGATGGAGCGCAATTTTTCATGCCAATGGAACTCAAAACTAGGGTAACAATTCTCATCAGGTAAATTAGATATTAAGCTAAAGACTATAGTAAAAGATACAGAGGGACACTATATCATACTTAAAGGGTCTATCCAACAAGAAGATCTAGCAATGTAAATATTTATGCCCCCAACATGGGAGCAGCCAACTGTTAGCCAAAATAAAAACTCATATTGATAGTAATACTTTAATAGTAAGGGACCTCAACACTCCATTCTCAGTAAAAGATCATCTAAGCAGAAAATGAACAAAGAAATAAGAGCTTTGAATGACATACTGGGCCAAAGGGACTTGAGAGATATATAGAACATTCTCCCCTAAAACAACACAGTACTCATTCATCCTGAAGGCACATGGAACTTTGTCCAGAATAGACCACACACTGAGTCACAAACCAGGTCTCAACTGACACCAAAAGATTGAGATTATTCCGTGCATATTTTCAAACCACAATGCTTTGAAACTGGAACTCAATCACAAGAAAAAGTTTGGAAGAATTCAAACACTTGGAAGTTAAAGAACATCTTACTCAAAAATGTTTGGATCAACCAGGAAATCCAAGAAGAAATTAAATAATTCATGGAAACCAATGAGAATGATAAGAGATCGATTGGTCCAAAACCTATGGAATACTGCAAAGGTGGCCCTAAGGGGGAAATACATACCCATCCAAGTCTCTCTCAAAAAATGTAAAAACAAACAAAAAAACAATGCACAAGCTAACCTTACACCTAAATGAACTGGAGAAAGAACAGCAAATAAAACCTAAACCAAGCAGGAGAAACCAAAAATAAAGATTAGAGCAGAGATCAATAAAACAGAAATTACAAAAACAGTAGAGCACATGAATGAAACTAGAAGCTGTTCTTTTTTTTTTTTTCGTTTTTATTTCATTTCAATGTTCCAGAATTCATTGTTTATGCACCACACCCAGTGCTCCATGCAATACATGCCCTCCATAATACCCACCACCAGGCTCACCCAATCCCCCAACCTCTTTCCCTCCAAAGCCCTCAGTTTGTTTCTCAGAGTCCACAGTCTCCCATGGTTCGTCTCCCCCTCCAATTTCCTCCAACTCACTTCTCTTTATCTCCTCATGTCCTCCAACTTAATGCATTATGCTCCACAAGTAAGTGAAACCATTATGATAATTAACTTTCTGCTTGACTTATTTCAGTTACCATAATCTCTTCCAGTCCCATCCATGTTGATACAAAAGTTGGGTATTCATCCTTTCTGATGGAAGCATAATACTCCATAGTATATATGGACCATATCTTCTATATCCCTTCATCTGTTGAAGGGCATCTTGGTTCTTTCCACAGTTTGGCGACTGTGGTCATTGCTACTATGAACATCAGGGTACAGATGGCCCTTCTTTTCACTACATCTGTATCTTTGGGGTAAATACCCAGTGGTGCAAATACAGGGTCATAGGGAAGCTCTATTTTTAATTTCTTGAGGAATCTCCACTCTGTTTTCCAAGGTGGCTGCACCAACTTGCATTCCCACCAACAGTGTAAGAGGGTTTCCCTTTCTCCACATCCTATCCAACACACGTTGTTTCCCGTCTTGCTAATTTTGGCTATTCTAACTGGTGTAAGGTGGTATCTCAATGTAATTTTGATTTGAATCTCCCTAATGATGATGAACTTTTTTTCATGTGTCTGTTAGCCATTTGTAAGTCTTCATTAGAGAAGTGTCTGTTCATATCTTCTGCCCAATTTTTGATGTGATTATGTTTTGTGTGTGTTGAGTTTGAGGAGTTCTTTATAAATCCTGGATATCAGCCCTTTGTCTGTACTGTCATTTGCGAATATCTTCTCCCATTCCGTGGGTTGCCCCTTTGTTTTGTTGACTGTTTCCTTTGCTTTGCAGAAGCTTGATTTTGATGAAGTCCCAAAAGTTCATTTTTGCTCTTGTTTCCTTTGCCTTTGGAGGTATATCTTGAACAAAATAGCTGTAGCCAATGTCAAAGAAGTTACTGCCTATGTTCTCCTCTAGGATTCTGATGAATTCCTGCCTCATGTTGAGGTCTTTTGTTCATTTCAAGTTTATCTTTGTGTACGGTGTAAGAGAATGGTCGAGTTTCATTCTTCTACACGTAGCTGTCCAATTTTCCCAGCACCTTTTATTGAAGACACTCTTTTTTCCACTGTATATTTTTTCTGCTTGTCAAAGATTATTTGACCATAGATTTGTGGGTCCATATCTGGGCTCCCTCCTCTCTTCCACTGGTCTATGTCTTTTTTTTTTTTTTTTTTTTTTTTGGTGCCAGTACCATGCTGTCTTTGTGATCAAAGCTTTGTAGTAAAGCTTGAAATCAGGCAATGTGATGCCCTCAGTTTTCTTTTCCTTTTCAACATTTCCTTAGCAATACAGGGCCTCTTCTGATTCCATACAAATTTTAGGATTGTTTGTTCCAGCACTTTGAAAACTGCCGATGGAATTTTGATCAGGATGGCATTAAAAGTATGGATTGCTCTAGGCAGTATAGACATTTTAACAATGTTTATTCTTCCAATCCATGAGCATGGAATGCTTTTCCATTTTTTGTGTCTTCTTCAATTTCTTTCATGAGTGTTCTATAGTTCCCTGACTACAGATCCTTTACCTTTTTAGTTAGGTTTATTCCCAGGTATGTTATGGTTCTTGGTGCTATAGCAAATGGAATCAGTTCTCTAATTTTCCTTTCTTTTGTTTCATTGTTAGTGTATGAGAAAGCAACTGATTTCTGTGCATTGATTCCGTATCCTGCCACATTACTGAATTGCTGTGTGAGTTCTAGTAGTTTGGGGGTGGAGTCTTTTGGGTTTTCCATATAAAGTATCATGTCATCTGTGAAGAGAGAGAGTTGGACCTTTCATTGCCAATTTGAATACATTTTCTTTCTCTTGGTTGTCTGATTGCTGTTGCTAGGACTTCTAATACTATGTTGAACTAGAGTGCTGAGAGTGGGCATCCTTGTCATGTTCCTGATCTCAAAGAGAAGGCTGTCAGCTTTTCCCCATTGAGGATGATATTCGCTGTGGGTTTTTCATAGCTGGATTTTATGAAGTTGAGGAATGCTCCCTCTGTCCCTATACTCTGAAGAGTTTTAACCAGGATCGGATGCTGTATTTTGTCAAGTGCTTTTTCTGCATCAGTTGAGAGGACCATGTGTTTCTTATCTCTTCTCTTATTGATTCATTCTATCACATTGATTTGTGAATGTTGAAACACCCTTGAATTCCATGGATACATCCCCCCTGGTCACGGTGCATAATCTTTTTAATGTAGTGTTGGATCCTATTAGCTAAGATTTTGTTGAGAATTGTGGCATCCACATTTATCAGGGATATTGGTCTGAAATTCTCCTTTTTGGTGGGGTCTTTGCCTGGCTTGGGGATCAGGGTAATGCTGGCTTCATAGAACGAGTCTGGAAGTTTTCCTTCTGTATCTATTTTTGAAACAGCTTCAGGAGAATAGGTAATATTTCTTCTTGGAAAGTTTGGTAGAATTCTCCAGGGAACCCATCAGGTCCTGGGCTCTTGATTTTAGGGAGTTTTTTGATCACTGATTCAATCCCATTACTTGATATTGGTCTATTCAGGTTGTCTGTTTCATCCTGATTCGGTTTTAGAAGTTTATAGGTTCCCAGGAATGCATGCATTTCGTCTAGGTTGTTTAACTTATTGGCATATAACTGTTGATAATTTCTAATGATTGTTTCTATTTCCTTGGTGTTAGTTGTGATCTCTCCCCTTTCATTCATAATTTTATTAATTTGGGACCTCTCTCTTTAGATTAGTTTCACCAGTGGTTTATCAATCTTATTGATTCTTTCAAAAAACCAGCTTCTAATTTCATTGTTTCTATCTCTTTGATCTCTGCTCTGATCGTGATTATTTCCCTTCTTGTGCATGTGGTTGACTTCATTTGTTGTTGATTTTCCATTTCTTTAAGGTGTAAAGAAAGCTGATGTATTCTGGATTTTTCAGTTCTTTTTTTTTGTTGTTGTTTTGTGTTTGTTGTTGTTGTTGTTTTTTTGAGTGAGGCTTGATGGGCTATATATTTCCCCCTTAGGACTGCCTTTGCCATATCCCTTAGGTTTGGTCCAAAGTGTCTTCATTTTCATTGTTTTCCATGAATTGTTTATTTTTTTCTTTGATTTCCTGGTTGATCCAAACATTCTTAAGCAGGGTGGTCTTTACCTTCCAAGTGTTTGAACTCCTTCCAAATTTTTTCTCGTGCTTGAATTCCAGTTTCAAAGCATTTGTAGTCTGAGGATATGCAGGGAATAATCTCAATCTTTTGCTATCAGTTGAGTCCTGATTTGTGACACACTGTGTGGACTATTCTGGAGAAAGTTCCATGTGTGTCTGAGTAGAATGAGTATTCTGGTTTTTTAGGGTAGAATGTTCTTTATATATCTGTGAGGTCCATCTGATCCAATGTGTCATTCAGTGCTCTTGTTTCTTTATTGATTTTCTGCTTGGATGATCTATTACTGAGAGTACCATGTTAAGATCTCCTACTATTAATGTATTCACATCAATATGACTCTTTATCTTGATTAACAGTTGACTTATGTAGTTGACTGCTCCTGTATTGGGGCATACATATTTAACATTGTTAGATCTTCTTGGTGGATAGCCCCTTGAATAATGATGTAGTGTCCTTCTGTATCTCTGAGTACAGTCTTTAGTTTAAAATCTAATTTTCTAATAGAATCCATACCCCAGCTTTCTTTTGAGGCTCATTGGCATGAGAAATCCTTACCCATCCCTTCACTTTCATTCTGGATGATCTTTAGCTTCCAAATGGGCCTCCTGTAGACAGCATATGGATGGGTCCTGTTGTTTTATCCAATCTGCAACCCTGTGCCATTTAATGGGAACATTTAGGCCATTCACGTTGAGAAAGATTATTGAAGGATATGTTTTTATTTGCATCATGTTGCTTGTGAAGTCCTTATTTCTATAAATGTTTCTGTAAATTTCTGTTGTATGTCACTCCTGGGTACTTTCTTCTTTTATAGAACCCCCCCTTAATATTTTTTGTTGTGCTGGCTTGGTGGTCACATACTCTTTTAAACCTTGCTGGTCTTGGAAGCTCTTTATCTGTCTATCCATTTGGAATGTCAACCTTGCTGGATAAAGTATTCTTGGCTGCATGTTCTTCTCATTTAGTGCCCTGAATATGTCTTTTTTTTTTTTTAATTTATTTATTTGTCAGAGAGAGAGAGCACAGGAGCAAGCACAGGCAGACAGAGTGGCAGGCAGAGGCAGAGGGAGAAGCAGGCTCCCTGCCGAGCAAGGAGCCCGATGTGGGACTCGATCCCAGGATGCTGGGATCATGACCTGAGCTGAAGGCAGCCGCTTAACCAACTGAGCCACCCAGGCGTCCCCCCTGAATATGTCTTACCAGCACTTTCTGGCTTGCCAGATTTCTGTGGACAGTTCTGACATTATTCTGATGGACCTTCCACTGTATATAAGGAATCTCTTCCCCCAGCTGCCCTGAGAAGCTCTTGTCTGTAATTATGATTCATCAGTTTCACAGTCAAGTTCCTCAAGGATCTTTCTAGGTTCGTTGATATTGGGGGGGGGGTGTTCTTTCTTCCTATAGGACTCGAATGCTGGTTCCATTCCCCAGATTGTGAAAATTTTCATCCAGAATTTGTTCAACTATATCTTCTAGCCTACTCTGTTTTCCAGCCCCTCACGGATCCCTGCACTTCTGACATTGGAATGTTTCATGTTGTCATTTATTTCCCTAGTTCTGTTTTCATGGCTTCTAAGCTGTTTCTTCCATGCCTTCTCCTGATCCTTTTTCTCTATCATTTTGTCCTCTAGATGACTTATTCTATCTTTTGCCTCAGTTACCCTAGCTGTTAGAGTATTTAGATTAGATTGGATATCATTGATAGCCATCTTAACTTCTTCCCAGATGGCTCTCACTTCTGCTGTTAGAGATTCTTTGTTGTCATTAGTGGTTTTCTCCAACCTAGCCATTGCCTGGATAATTGTTACCCTGAGTTCCCTTTCTGACATACTGTTTATGTCCATATCCAGTAGTTCTGAGGGATACAGCACAGTCTCTGAATTTTTCATCTGTTGGGTGTTCCTCCTCCTAATCATTTTGGTGGGAGGTAGTTGAGGGGTTGTATAGCTGAATATTTCAACCACGACCCAGGCAAGGTGCACCTGAAATGCTTCGGTGCAATCGGAAGTAACCACCAAAAGGAAAGAAAAAATTTATAAAGAGAGAGAGAGAAAAGAGAAAACTCAGCCAGAGTGAACCCCAAAAGTAAGATTTATAAGGTATATAAACAAAAATTTACGAACAAAAAGACTGACAAAATTAAATGAGTAGAATAAATAGAACCCAGCCAAAATGAACCCCAAGGATAAGATTTATAGACTACCAGAACAAAAACAAATACACAGAAACACTGACAGAAGAAGATGGGAGGGTGGTTATAAATCCTTGATATGGGCATGGAAGGTCATTTTGATTCTTCCTGGGTGTATCTTGATATCTTTTTTAAAGGACTCAACTTTCCGGCGATAAATGTTGATGAAAACTGGATTATATATAGGGATAGTATTGATTAGGGATAGAGGATTACCTTGAAGCTTATATCTATATGTATATTAAGAAAATAGGAAAAAGAAGAACACAGGTGTATGTATGAAACAAGTTCATATTAAAAGGTTATGGAATATGTTGTCTTAAACCTCTAGTTGTAATGATTAGTAGGTTAAAAAATTAAAGAACAAGAATTATGAGAACGAATTAAAAAAAGTTATATCTACGAAATATACAGGTTTTAGGGCAATACCGGGAGGTTAATATTTTGTTTTCCCCTGATGTTGGGGTTTTACAGTTTTATGGAGATACTGTGGTGGTTGTCTTCTCATTCTTTTGGCTTGCTATGGGGGAGGGGCCTGCAGCATTGTTTTTCATTCAATCTTGCTTGGGTTGAGTCATCCTGCCCCCTATCAAGGGGCTGGGGTCTGTGGAAACTGGTTTTTCAGGCTTTTGTTCTCTGGAGGGTTTTTTTTTTTTTTCTTTTAAATCTTTGGTGGGTTTTTGCAGCTTTTCTGAGGTTTAGTGGATATAAACTGCACCCAGATCTCTGCCTCAGAGAGAAGCCTCAGTCTGCTCTCCCTCTGAGTGGTCCAGAACACACAGATTCCCCCTCTGGAAACTCCACTGAACACTGCAACCTCCCACAGGCAGTGTGCACCCCCAGCCACTGTCCCATGTGTCGCCCGCAGTGTCCACTTGTCTCTGCACCCCTGTGCCACTAAAACCAAGAGCAATATTGGTCCAGGGATTCCGCTTCCAGTGGCTGTCTTTGACAGTACCACTGTCTGGGGTCCAGACCTCTTGGTTGTGCAGGTTGCAGAAGACTGGCATGGCCAAGGAATCCCAAACAGAGACCACACCGAGTTCCTTCAGTTGCAGGCTGAGAGTGTCCAGACCCTTGGCCTGTTCTGGAGACTCCTGGCTAGTACCCACCATGAGGTCTTGCAGGTGTGGGCGGGGAGAGCGGTCAGACCCTGGTTGTGCAGTGTGCACAGATCTCAAAATGCTGTGATTCTATAGAGCACAGGCTGGTGCCCACACCAGACTCCTTCATGTGCATGCTGGAATGGGCCCAGCTGTGCAGTGGTGCAAGCAGCGCAACAACGGGGGCTCAGGGACCAGGAACTGGAGGCTACACTTCACCCTCTCTGGTATGGGTGGTCACCAGCAGTGGCCATCCTGGGTCCGTGGGCTTATGCCCATGCCTGTGACTACCCGATTCCACCAGTTTCCCCTTAAGGTCTTTTGTTCTTTTTGAGTGCTTTTAACCAGACTCCAAGTTGATGCTCATCCCCAATCACAGGGCACTTTCATATTGTGGTATTACTTTCAAATGGGTCCATTCTGGTGGCTCCCTCCCCCTTCTGTTTATCCTCCGATATCAGTCTGAGCATTCCCACTCCACTTTACTTCTCCACTGGTGTCTTCTGTCCCCATAGAGATACAGAAGTGTATAATCCTACATCTCAGGCTGATTTCATGGGTATTCAGAGGGTTCTGACAGATATTTGACTCACTTTAGGGGACTGATTGAAACAGGGTCTCCTACTTCTCCTCCATCTTGCCCCTCTCCTCCTGAGTAGCAGCAATTCTATGGACAGAAAACGACTACTTTCTGGAAGGCAAGATCTACGAGAAGGGAATCTTAGGTGATATACAAGAAGATAGACCATGGGGGTGGGAGACTCCATCAGCCAGCTCCCAGCAAGTGAGAGAGCATGGGACACAAAATCAGAACTTTTAGAAGTCTGCTCAAGGAGGTACATCACTCCAGTGGCTAAGCAGGGAGTGGAATCCTCACTGGGTCAGTGTAGTGTGAGGACCCTCAGGGTCACAGAAAAACCGGGAGTGCCTGAGTGTGGCAGATGTCCCAGGTATAGGAGCAGGGAAGCTGGGTGTAAAGACAGAGCCAAGTAGTGGGCTCTCAGCTTGGGGTTGCCATAAACTGTGATCTGAGGCACAGTTGGAGACCACATAAATGGCAGATCCAGAGATACCCCCCTCCTTCCTCCACCAGGAGGTACATTGCAGGAGTGCACTTCAGGAATCTGCTAGATTTGGAGACTCCAAACAGGGCTGTGTTCCAGAGGTAGAAATGCTCAGTCACAGGCTGGGTGAGCTCGGAATGCAGCCAGAGACCAGGGAGACAGGAGTCATTGAGTGCTTTTCTCTGAGGGCTCATTGAAGAGGGGGCTCCCGAGCTCTTGGCTCCTCTGGGGCCGGAGATTGGGAGGCCACCATTTTGATTCTCATCCATGACCCCAGTGCTCTACAGTAACATTTCAAGGAATGAAAGCTATCAAGAGCAATCCTGAGCAGATTACTTAGCCTGGCCCCTGGCAAGGATGGTGCTATTCTGCCTTGGGCAAAGACATTTGAGAATCACTGCAAGAGGCTGCTCCACCAGAAGATCAGCAAGAACATTGAGCCAAGACCGAGTTTACTGATCAATGAGAACTGCAAAACACCAGCACTAGGGTAATACAGTACATAGAATTCATGGCTTTTGGGGCACCTGGGTGGCTCAGTTGTTAAGCATCTGCTTTTGGCTCAGGTCGTGATCCCAGGGTCCTGGGATTGAGACCTACATCAGGCTCCCTGATTCATGGGAATTCTGCTTCTCCGTCTCCCACTCTCCCTGCTTGTGTTCCCTCCCTTGCTGTGTCTGTCTGTCAAATGAATAAATAAATTCTTTTAAAAAACTAAATAAAAAATTCATGGCTTTCCCCCCCATGATTCTTTAGTCTTTCAAGGTTAAAATTTTAAAATTTTTGTTTTTTTTCTATTGTTTTTAAATTCTTCCTCATTCCTATTTTAACCATTTTTTAAAGATTTTATTTATTTATTTATTTGACAGAGAGAGATCACAAGTAGGCAGAGAGGCAGGCAGAGAGAGGGAAGCAGGCTCCCTGCTGAGCAGAGAGCCCGATGTGAGGCTCAATCCCAGGACCCTGGGATCACGACCTGAGCTGAAGGCAGAGGCTCAACCCACTGAGCCACCCAGGTGCCCCCTATTTTAACCATTTTATCAATACCTTTTTAAAACCTTTTTAATTTCCTTTTTTTATTTTTTTTATTTTTTATTTATTTTTAAAGATTTTTTATTTATTTATTTGACAGGCAGAGATCACAAGTAGGCAGAGAGGCCACTGAGCCACCCAGGCGCCCCTTTAATTTCCTTTTTATACTCATATTTTATTCCTTACTTTTTGTATACGTATGTTTTTCTTTCTTAAAAAGTTTCAGATACAGTGTCTTCTAATAGACCAAAATACACCCAAAATCAAATGCGTGGCTCTGTTCTACTCACCAGCCTAATATATTTTTTCCATTCTTTTCCCCCTGGTTTTGGGTCTTTTCTGATTTAGTTACTGTATATTTGGGGGGGGTCATTGTTACCCTTTTGACATTTTGTTCTCTCATTTATCTGTTCTTCTCTGGGCAAAATGACAAAGCAAAAAAAAAAAAAAAAAAAACCTCAAAAAAAAAAAAACCAAAACCAAGCAGGAGTACCAACTACTAGGGACCTAATAAATACAGACATTAGTAGCATGTCAGGAGTAGAGTTCAGAATGATGATTATAAAGATGCTGGCTGGGCTTGAAAAATGCATAGAAAATATTAGAGAATCCCTTTCTGGAGAAATAAAAACTAACATCTAACCAATTTGAAATTTAAAAAAGTTATTAATGAGGTGCAATAAAAAAGTGGAGGCTCCTAATGCTAGGATAAGTGAGGCAGAAGAGAGAATTAGTGATATAGACTAAATGATGGAGAATAAAGAAGCTGAGAAAAAGATAAACAATCACTGGATCATGGGGTAGAATTTGAGGGATATGTGATACCATAAGATGAAACAATAATAGAATAATTGGGATCCCAGAAGAAGAAAGACAGGGGCGCAGAAGATATATAGGAGCAAATTATAGCAGAGACCTTCTCTAATTTGTGGAAGGAAACAGGTGTCGAAATCCTGGAGGCACCGAGAACCCCTCTCATTATCAATAAAAATAGGCCAACACCTCATTATCTAATAGTAAAACCTACAGGTCTCAGAGACAAAGAGAAAATACTGAAAGCAGCTCAGGACAAGAGGTCTGTAAGCTATGATGGTAGAAATATTAGATTGGCAGAAAACCTATCCACAGAGACCTAGCAAGCCAGAAAGTACTGGCATGATATATTCAGAGCCCTAAATGAGAAAAATATGCAGCAAGGACTACTATATCCACTATGCCATCATTGAAAATAGAAGGAGAAATAAAAAGCTTCCAGGACAACCAAAAAACCCAAAGAATTTGCAGACACCAAACCAGCCCTATAGGAAATATTGAAAGGGATCCTCTAAGGAAAGAGAGAGCCTAAAAGTAACAGACCAGAAAGGAGCAGAGACAATATACAGTAACAGTCACCCTACAGAAAGTACAATGGCACCAAATCCCTATCTTTCAGTAGTTACCCTGAATGAAATGAGCTAAATGCCCCCAATCAAAAGACACAGGGTATCAGAATGGATAAAAAAAAAAAAAGACCCATCAATATGATTTCTGCAAGAAACTCATTTTAGACCCAAAGACACCTCCAGATTTAAAGTGAGGGGCTGGAAAAAAATTACCATGCTAATAGACATCAAAAGAAAGCTAAGTTGGCAATTCTTATACTAGACAAATTAGATCCTAAGACAAAGACTATATAATAAGAGATGAGGAAGGACACTACATCATACTTAAAGGGTCTCTACAACAAAAAGATCTAACAATTTTAAATATCTGTGCCCATAAATTGGGAGCAGCCAATTACAAAATCCCATCAATAACAAAATCAAAGAAACACATTGGCAATAATACAATGATAGTAGGAGACTTTAACACCCTCCGCACTGAAATGAGCAGATCATCTAAGCAAAAGATCAACAAGGAAATAAAGGCTTTCAATGATACACTGGACCAGATGGACATCACAGATATATACAGAATATTCTACCCCAAAGCAAGAGAATACACACTGGAACATTCTCCAGAATGGATCAGATCCAGGTTCACAAGTCAGTTCTCAACCAGTACCAAAAGATTGGGGCCATTCCCTGCATATTTCCAGACCATAATGCTTTTAAACTAGAACTCAACCACAAGAAAAAAGTTGGAAAAAACTCAAATACATGGAGGCTAAAGAGAATCTTATTAAAGAATGAATAAGTCAACCACAATATAAAAGAATTTTAAAAATTTATCAAAACAAATGGAAATGAAGATAACTCTTCAAAATCTTTGGGATGCAGCAAAGACTGTCCTAAGAAGGAAGTATATAGCAATACAGGCCTTTCTCAAGAAACAAGAAAGGTTTCAAATACACAACCTAACCCTACACCTAAAGGAGCTGGATAAAGAAGAGTGAAGAAAGCCTAAACCCAGCAGGAGAAGAGAAATAATAAAGATCAGGGAAGAAATCAAATAAATAGAAACCAAAAAACCAGTAGAACAAATCAACCAAACTAGATGCTGGTTCTTTGAAAAAATTACTAAGATTGATAAACCTCTAGCCAGACTTATAAAAAAAAAGAAAGAGAGAGAACTCAAATAAACAAAATAATGAAAGAGATCACAACCAACACCTAAGAAATACAAACAAGTATAAGAACATATTATAACCAAATATATGCTGACAAAATAGGCAATCTGGAAGAAATGGATGCATTCCTGGAGATGTATAAACTATCAAAACTGAACCAGGAAGAAATAGAAAACCAAAACAGACCCATAACCAGTAAGGAAATTGAATCAGTAGTGAAAAATCCCCCAACAAGGACCCGGGGCCAGATGGCTTCTCAGGGGGAATTCTACCAAACATTTAAAGAAGAATTAATACTTATTCTCCTGAATCTGTTCCAAAAAATAGAAGTGGAAGGAAAACTTTCAAACTCATTTTATGAGGGAATTATCTTGATCCCAAACCAAACAAAGACCCCACTAAAATGGAGAATTACAGACCAATATCCCTGATGAACATGGATACAAAAATTTCCACCAAAATACTAACCAATAGGATCCAACAGTACATTAGAAGGACTATTCACCACGACAAAGTGGGATTTATTCCTGGGCTGCAAGGTTAGTTCAACATATTCAAATCAATGTGATACATTAATAAAAGAAAGAACAAGAACTATACGATACTCTCAAGAGATGTGAAAAAGCATTTGACAAAGTACAATATCCTTTCTTTTTTTTTAATGTATTTATTTGACAGAGATCACAAGTAGGCAGAGAGGCAGGCAGGGAGAGGGAGGAGGAAGCAGGCTCCCCGCTGAGCAGAGAGCCCGATGTGGGGCTCGATCCCAGGACCCTGAGACCCTGACCTGAGCCAAAAGCAGAGGCTTAACCCCCTGAGCCACCCAGGCACCACACAACATCCTTTCTTGATCAAAACCTTTCACAGTGTAGAGATAGATGGTACATACCTCAATATCATAAAAACCATCTATGAAAAACCCACAGCAAATGCCATTCTCAATGGGGGAAAAACTGAGAACTTTTCCTCTAAGGTCAGGAACACAGCAGGGATGTCCACTATCACCACCGCTATTCAACATGGTACTAGAACTCCTCACCTCAGCAATCAGAAAACAAAAGGAAACAAAAGGCAGCTGAGTTGGAAAAGAAGTCAAACTCTATGATACTTTATGTGGAAAACCCAAAAGGGTTCACTCTAAAACTGCTAGAACTCATACAAGAATTCAGTAAAGTGTCAGGTTATAAAACTAATGCACAGAAATCAGTTACATTTCCATACACCAAAAAGAAGAAAGAGAAATTAAGGAGTCAATCCCATTTACAATTGCACCCAAAACTATAAAATACCTAGGAATAAATCTAACCAAAGAGACAATGAATCTGTACTCAGAAAACTATAAAGTATTCATGAAAGAAATTGAGGAAGACACAAAGAAATTGAAAAACTTTCCATAGCCATGGATTGGAAGAACAAATGTTGTGAGAATGTCTATGCTACATGTCTACCACAAAATCTACACACTTATGCAATCCCTATTAAAATACCATCTACTTTTTTCAAAGAAATGGAACAAATAATCCTCAAATTTATATAGAACCAGAAAAGCCCCCGAATAGCCAGAGGAATGTTGAAAAAGAAAACCAAAGTTGGTGGCATCACAATTCCGGACTTCAAGCTCTATTACAAAGCTGTAATCATCAAGACAGTATGGTACTGACCCAAAAATAGACATACAGATCAATGGAACAGAATAGAGAGCCCAGAAATGGACCCTCAACTCTATGGTCAATTAATCTTCGACAAAGCAAGAAGGAATGTCCAAGGGAAAAGAGAAGGTCTCTTCAACAAATGGTGTTGGGAAATTTGGACAGCCAAATGCAGAAAAATGAAACTGGACCATTTCCTTACACCACAGACAAAAATAGACTCAAAATGGATGAATGACCTCAATATGAGACAGGAATTCATCAAAATCCTTGGGGACAACACAGGCAGCTACCTCTTCAACCTCAGCCAGAGCAGCTTCTTCCAAGAAACATCACCAAAGGCAAGAGAAGCAAGGGAAAAAATGAACGATTGGGACTTCATCAAGATAAAAAGCTTATGCACAGCAAAGGAAACAGTCAACAAAACCAAAAGATAACTGACAGAATGGGAGAAGATATTTTCAAACAACATATCAGATAAGGGGCTAGTATCCAAAATCTATAAAGAACTTATCAAATTCAACACCCAAAGAACAAATAGTCCAATAAAGAAATGGGCAGAAGATATGAATAGACATTTCTGCAAAGAAGACATCCAAATGGCCAACAGACACATGAAGAAATGCTCAGCTTCACTGGCATCCAGAAAATACCAATCAAAAGCACACTGAGATACCACCTCACGCCAGCCAGAATGGCTAAAATTAACCATTCTGTAAGTGACAGGTGTTGGCGAGGTTGCAGTGAAAGGGGAACCCTCCTACAATGTTGGTGGGAATGCAAGTTGGTACAGCCACTCTGGAAAACAGCATGGAGGTTCCTCAAAAAGTTGAAAATAGAGCTACACTGAGACCCAGCAATCACACTACTGGGTATTTACCCTAAAGATACAAATGTAGTGACCCGAAGGGACATGTTCACCTGAATGTTTATAGTAGCAATGTCCACATTACCCAAACTATGAAATGAGCCTAGATGTCCATCAACAGATAAATGGATAAAGAAAAGGTGGTATGTATATATATATATATATACATACCACATATATATATATATATATATATACATAGTGTATATACATATATACATAGTGTGTGTATATACACACACACAATGGAATACTATGCAGCCATAAAAGAAACAAAATATTGCCATTTGCAATGACGTGGATGAAACTAGAGGGTATTATTCTAAGCAAAATAAGTCAGTCAAAGACAATTATCATCTGATCTCACTGATATGCTGAATTTAAGAAACAAGACAGAGGGTCATAGAGGAAGGGAGGGAAAAATGAAACAAGATCAAACTGGAGAGAGAAACAAAGTATAACAGACTCTTGATCTCAGGAAATAAACTGAGGGTTGCTGGAGGGAAAGGGGGTGGAATGGGGGGGGGGGGTTGGGGATGGATATTGGGGAGGGTCTGTGCTATGGTGGGTGTTGTGAATTGTGTAAGACTGATAAATCACAGACCTGTACTTCTGAAACAAGTAATATATTATATGTTAATTAAAAAAAAATTTAAATAGAAAGACTAAAAGTCATGGGAAGAGTGCCATGAATTCTATGGCTACATTGCCCTAGTGGTGGAGTTTTGCACTTCCCAATGACCAGTAAACTTGATATTGGCTGGATGTTCTTGGAGATATTTGGGGGAGGGGCCTGTTGCATTGAGTCTCAAGTGTATTTGCCCCAGGTGTAAGTGTAGTCCCTTTGCTCCAGGGCCAGGCTAAGTAATCTGTTGTGTATGTTGCTTTTGTTCTCTGAAGGCTTTCTGAGAAGGTTTAGATGACAATGAAAATGGCAGCTTCCTCATCTTTCGCTCTGGAACTGATAGCTCAGGTTTCCACCTCTCACTGAGCCTTCAGAGAAAAGCAATCACTCCTTTCTCCTTGGTCTCCAGCCTCACTCCATGCTCACCTGGGCTGTGACTGAAAGTTCCTATCTCAGGCATGTGATCCTGTTTCTACTTTCCAAACCCTGGAGACTACTGTGTAGCACTCCTGCACTGCATTCACCTTGGCTATGTGTGTGTGGGAGGGGAGTCCCCAGTACTGCTGCTTGTTAGGCCCCTTCTCAGACAGAAGTTGGCCAACTGTGTCACAGTTTGTGGTTTAATGGCAAACCCAAGATGAGAGCCCACTTCTTGGCTTACTCCTTACAGCTGGCTTCCTGGCTCCAATGCCTGGGAGCTCTAACACACTCAAGAAACCCTAGACTTCCTGTGACCCTGAAGATCCTGAGACCACATAGCCCCAGCTAGTGTTCCTTACCTACTGAACAGCCTGAACTATGTCCATGACTGAAGCAGACTTCTAAAAGTTATGTTTATGTGCTTTGCTGCTACATCACTCACCAATAGCCAGCTGATGGGATCTCCCTCCCCCTGCAGTAATATCTTCCCATATATCACCTCAGATTCTCTTCTTGACACTTCCTACCTTGCAGAAAGTGGTCAGTTTTCTATTCATACTCTTGCAGCTATTCTTTTCTTAGATCCCTGCTTGAGTCTGAAGGTGTTCAGAATGATTTGATAGCTGCATAGCTGAATTCCTGGGACCATATGAAATTAATACCTCCTTTTTCTCTGTCACCTTGAACTCACACCCCACCTTATGTTTTTTTTTGTA
>ML101321.1:0-47669 GCA_003697995.1 Taxidea taxus jeffersonii | reverse complement strand
GTGGGACTCGATCCCAGGACGCTGGGATCATGACCTGAGCCGAAGGCAGCTGCTTAACCAACTGAGCCACTCAGGCATCCCCCCCACCTTATGTTTTTAAGTAGCTTTTTAACTTTTATTTTTCTTCACTTCTATACTTTAAAGATGTATGGTTCATTCTAGTCCCTTTTTTCTGTCTGTTCATTTTATTTTTATAGAAATATAAATTTTTCTTTTTTTGCAATTTTGGTATGTAGTGCCTTCTAACACAGAGACCATTGTTCAATCGGAAATAAGCAGATCACCCTACTTTGTCCACCCTGTGAAATTGTAGTCTCTCTTCCACCACCGCCCCCCTTTTAAAATATAGTTTTGTTGCATTTTAGCTTTGTGTGCTTTTCTGTGGTTCTTCAAACCACTCGGGATATTTCCTACAGTGCATTTTGCTTGTATCCTCATTGATATTTTGGACTCTGTTCAGTCACTCACCCACCCTTTTCTGGCCAGAATGACTAGAAGGAGGAGCCCATAACAAAGAGTGGACCAGAGGCAATGTTCTCTGCTATGGAGGTATCAATATGGTTATACGTAAGACGTCAGAGATAGTTTCAGTATAGCATTTATAAAGTTAATATCTTGGCTTGAGATAAAGAAAACGTGACAATAGAGAATCTCTAAGAATAAAAATGAGATCGAATCATGCCAAAATTAAAATTGCAATGAATGAAATGTGGTCTAAATTGGATGCTCTAATAGCTAGAATCAATGAGGCAGAGGAGAGGATAAGTGATCTAGAGTACAAGCTGATGAAAAGCAAGGAAGTTGAGGAAAAGAGAGAAAGACAACTAATAGCCCATGAAGAAGGCCTTTGAGATTTTAAGGATCCCTTGAAATGAACCAATATCACATTATCAAGGTTCCAAAGGGGTGGAGAAAGAGAGAGGGCTAGAAGGTATATTTGAGCAAATCATGGCTGAAAAATTACCTAATATGGGGAGAGAACCAAGCATCCATATCCAAGAGGCAAAGAGGACCCCTCCCAAAATCAATAAAAATAGATCAACAATCCAATATATAATAGTGAAGCTTGCAAGTCTTAGAGGCAAAGAAGCTATCCTGAGAGCATCTAGGGAGAGGAGGTTCCCTAGGTATGGAGGAAGGAACTTCAGACTAACAACACCCCTGTCCACAGAACCTGGCAAACCAGAAAAGGCTAGCAAGGTATGTACAGGATACTAAATGAGAAGAACATTCAGACAAAAATACTTTGTCCAGCAAGGCTATCTTTCAGAATGGAAGGTGATACAAGGAGCTTCTAGGACAGAAATAAACTGAAAGAGTATGTGACCACCAAGGCAGTCCTACAAGAAATTTTGAGGGAGATTATGTAAGTGAAAAGAGACCCCAAGAAAAACATAGACCAGAAAGTAACAGAGGCAATCTACAGAAAAGGGAACTTTACAGGAAATACAGTGGCACTAAAGTCACATCTTTCAATAGTTACTCTGAATACAATTGGGCTGAATGCATCAACCAAAAGACAGAAGGTATCAGAATGGATTAAAAAAAATCTATATGCTGTTTACAGGAGACTCATTTTAGACCTGAAGACACCTCCAGACTGAAAGTGATGGGGTGGAGAACAATTTACCACACTAATGGACCTCAAAAGAAAGCTAAGGAACCCATTCTCATATCAGACAAATTAAGTTTTAAACCAAAGATTGTACTAAGAGATGAAGAGGAAATACTATATCATATTTAAAGAGCCTATCCAACAAGAAGTTCTAACAATTATACATATCTATGCCCCCAAATTGGGAGCAGCCAATTATATAAACCAATTAATAACCAAATAAAGAAACGTTTTGATAATAATACATTAGTAGTAGGAGACTTCAACACTCCTCTCACAGCAATGGACAGATCATTTAGGTAGAAGATCAACAGGGAAACAAGGGCTTTGAATGACATCCTTGACCATATGGAATTCACAGATGTATACAGAATATTCTATCCTAAATCAACAGAAAACTTCTTCTTCTGAAGTGCACATGGAACTTTCTCCAGAATAGACCATATACTGGGCCAAAAATCAGTTGTCAATCAATAACAAAAGATTGAGATTATTTCCTGCATATTTTCATACCTCAGTGATTTGAAACTGAAACTCAATCAGAAGAGGAAGTTTGGAAGACACTCAAACACTTGGAGGTTAAAAATGCATCCTGCTAAAGAATGGCTTGGTTAACCAGAAATCAAAGAAGAAGTTAAAACTTTATACAAACTAATAAAAATGAAAACACAGGGACGCCTGGGTGGCTCAGTTGGTTAAAGCAGCTGCCTTCAGCTCGGGTCATGATCCCAGCGTCCTGGGATCGAGTCCCACATCGGGCTCCTTGCTTGGCAGGGAGCCTGCTTCTCCCTCTGCCTCTGCCTGCCACTCTGTCTGCCTGTGCTCGCTCTCTCTCTCTCTCTTTAAGAAAAAAAAAATGAAAACACAATGGCCCAAAACCTATGGTATACAGCAAAGTTGGTCCTATGAAGAAAGCACATAGCAATCCAAGCCTCTTTCATAAAATTAGAAAAATCACAAATACACAAACTGACAATGCACCTAAGGGAGCTGGAGAAACAACAGCAAAAAATGCTGAAACAAGCAGAAAAAGAGAAATAATAGAGATTAGAGCAGAAATCAGCGAAATAAAGACTGTAAGAACAGTAGAACAGATCCACAAAACTGGAAGCTAGTTCTTTGAAAGAATTAGTAACATTGATAAACCTCTGGTCAGACATATCCAAAAAAGAGAGAAAGGACCCAAATTAATAAAATCATAAATGAAAGCAGAGAGATCATGACCAATACAAGGGAATACAGGCAATTGTTAGAACATACTATGAGAAACTACATGCCAACAAATTATTCAATCTCAGAGAAATGGATGCATTCCTGGAAACTTATAAAATAGCAATATTGAAACAGGGAGAGATAGAAAATCTGAATCAATAAATAACCATAAAGGAATTTTAAGCAGTAATCAAAAACCTCCCAAAAAAACAAGAGTCTAGAGCAGACAGCTTCCCAGGGGAAGTCTACCAAACATTTAATGAGGAAATATTACCTATTCTACTGAAGCTGTTTCAAAAAAAATAATAATAATTGGAAGGAAAACTTCCAAATCCATACTATGAGGCCAGTATTACCTATTCCTGGAGCCATGTAAAGACCCAATCAAAAAGGAGAATTGCATACCAATATCCCTGATGAACATAGATGCCATAATACCCACCAAGATACCAGCCCATAGGCTCCAACAGTACATTAAAAGGATTATCCACCACGACCATGTGGGATTTATTCCTAGGTTGCAAGGATGGTTTAACAGTTGGAAATCAACCAACATGATACATCACATTAATAAAAGAAAAGACAAGGATCACATGATCCTCTCAATAGATGCAGAAAAAGCATTTACAAAGTACAGCGTTCTTTCTTGATCAAAACTCTTCAGAGTGTAGGGATAGAGGGGACAAATCTCAATTCCATAAAAGCCATCGATGAAAAGCCCACAGTGAATAACATTCTCAAGGGGAAGAACTGAGAGCTTTTCCCTTAAGGTCAGGAACACGACAGAGATGCCTATTATCACCCTTTTGTTCAACATATTACTAGAAGTCCTAGCCTCAGCAATCAGACAACAAAAAGAAATAAAAGGAATTCAGATTGGCAAAGAAGAATTCAAACTCTCTCTCTTCAAAAATGACATGATGCTTTATGTGGAAAACACAAAAGACTCCACCCCAGAAATGCTAGAACTCATACAGCAATTCAGCAATGTGGCAAGATACAAAATCAATGCACAGAAATCAGTTGCATTTCCATACACTAACAATGAGACAGAATAAATAGACATTAAGGCATCAATCCCATTTACAATTGCATGAAGAACCATAATATATCTAGGAATAAAGCTCACCAAAGAGGTAAAGCTTCTGTACTCCAGAAACCAGAATGCTTTTGAAAGAAATTGAAGACACAAAGAGATGGAAAAACATTCCATGCTCATGGTTTGAAAGTATAAACATTGTGAAAATGTCTATGCTGCCTAGAGCAACCTACACATTCAATGCAATCCGTATCAAAATACCATTGACATTTTTCACAGAACATAAACAATCCTAAAATTTGTAGGGAACCAAAAAAGACCCAAGTCGCCAGGGAATTGTTGGAAAACAAAACAAAACACAAAGCTTGGAGCATCACAATGCCTGACTTCAAGCTATATTACAAAGCTGTGATCATCAAGACAACATGGTGTTGGCACAAAAATAGACACATATATCAATGGAATACCATAGAGAGCCCAGAAATAGACCCTCAACTCTATTTTCAGCTAATATTTGACAAAGCAGGAAATGGTATCCAATGGAAAAATGACATTCTCTTCAATTAATGGTCCTGGGAAAATTAGACAGCTACATGCAGAAGAATAAAACCAGACCATTTCCCTACACCATACACAAAGATAAACTCAAAGTGGATGAAAGACCTCAATTTGAGACAGGAACCCATCAAAATCTTGGAGGAGAACACAGCCAGAACCTCTTTGACATCAGCTACAACAACTTCTTACAAGACATGTCTGCAAAGGCAGGGAAGCAAATGCAAAAGTGAACTATTGGGATTTCATCATGATAAAAATCTTCTGCACAGGAAAGTATACAGTCTGCAAAACTAAGAGGCAACCCAAGGAATGGAAGAAGATATTTGCAAATGACATAGTAGATGAAACTATAAGGAACTTATCAAACTCAACACCCAAAAAACAAATAATCCAGTCAAGAAATGGGCAGAAGCCATGAATAGACACTTCTCCACAGAGACAAACAAATTTGTGAAAAAAATGCTCCACATCACTTTCCATCAGGGAAATGAAAATCAAAACCACAATGAGTTACCTACCACCTTATAGCAGTTAGAATGGCAAAAAATAATAGGGCAGGAAACAACAAATTTCGGTGAGGATGTGGCAAAAGGGGAAGGTCTTACACTGTTGGTGGGAATGCAAGCTGGTACAGCCACTCTGAAAAACAGTATGGAAGTTCCTCAAGACATTAAAAATAGAGCTAATGTATGACCCAGAATTTACAAACTGGGTATTTATCCCAAACACATAGATGTAGTGAAAAGAAGGGACACATGCACTCTAATGTTCATATTAGCAATGTCCACAATAGCCAAATTGTGGAAGGAGCCAAGATGTGCTTCAACCAATGAATGGATAATGAAGATACGGTATATATAATCAATGGAATATTACTCAGCCATCAGAAAGGATGAATGCCTACTGTTTACATAGACATGGGTGGAACTGGAGGGTATTTTACTAAGTGAAATAGTCAAAGACAATTATCATATGGTTTCACTCATAGGTGGAATATAAGGGGTAGTGCAGAGGACAATAGAGGAGGTGAGGGAAAACTGAATGGGAAGAAATCAGAGACAAAGATTGAGAAACACTTGAATCTGGGAAACAAATTAAGGGTTGTGGATAGGGATGAGAGTGGGGGATGGGTAACTGGGTGATGTGCATTAAGGATGACATTGATGTGATGAGCACTGGATGTTATAAAGATGTAATGAGTCATTGAACATTATATCAAAAACTAATGATCTATGTTAGCTAATTGAGTTTAAATAAAAATATAAAAACTAAAATGAGTCTCTTGTAAGCAGCATATCAATTCGTCTTTTTTTTTAATCCATTCTCATGCCCTATGTCATTTTATTAAAGCTTTCTGTTTTTTTACATTCAAAATAATTATTAAACGTTGTGAATTTTGTGCCATTATAATACCTATAAAGTCGCTGTTCCTGTGGATTGTCTCTGTTTCTTTCTGGTCTTTGTTACTTTTGGTCTCTCTCTTTGCTTAAAATGTCCACATTATATTTTTTGTAGGTCTGTTTTAGTGTTTACAAATACCTTTAGTTTTTGTTTGTCCTGGACACTCTCTGTCTCTCCTTTTATTCTTAATGACAGCCTTGGTGTATAAAGAATTCTTGTCTGCATATTTTTCCATTTAACACATTGAATATATCATGGCTCTGTGGGCACATCTGCTGCCAACCTTATGTGTCTAATCTTGTAGTTTACCTACCCCTTGTATGGAACTGCTTTCAGGATTTTCTTTTTATCTTTGTAGTTTGTAAGCTTCACTATAAATTTTGAGGTGCTGACCTATGTTTCTTGATTTTTTGTGGGGAGTTCTCTTGGTGTCTTGGACTTGGATGCCTCTTTCCTTCCCCAGATTAGGGACATTTTCAGCTATAATTTATTGAAATAAAACTTCTCCCCCCCTTTCCCACTCTCCTTCTTCTGGGACTCCTGTATAATGGATATTATTTTGCTTTAGGGAAACTCAGATTTCCTGAAGTCTATCTTCATAATCTAATAGTTTTCTTTCTCTCTTCCTTTGAACTTCATTATTTTACATATTTTTTCTTCTTTATCACCAATTTACTCATTTGCTTCCTTCATCTTTGTTTTTATGGCATCCCCTTGGGACTACATCCCAGTTATACCAGTTTTAATTTTGGCCTGACTAGATTTTATTTCCCTTATCTCTACAGCAAGGGATTCTCTAGTGTCTCTTATGTTTTTTCAAACCCAGCTCATATCTTTATAATCTTTATAATGTTTTAAATTCTAATTCAAACATCATACTTATATCCATACTGATTAAGTCCCTGGAAGTGACTACTACCTCCCATTCCTTCTTTTTGGGTGAATTTCTCCTTCTTGTCATTTTGTCCAGAAAAGAAAAGATGAAAAACAAAACAACAGTGGGGGCCAAGATGGTGGAGGAGTACAGGACCCTATATCAACTGCTCCTCTGAACTGAGCTGGATATCTACCAGAACACTCTGAACACTCACAAAATCAGCATGAGATAGAAGATATATCAGGATCTATACCAACAGAGTACCTTCAGTGGCTGGTTTTGAGGTATGAAGTAGGCAGCCATGATTCTGTGGGCAGATACATGAAGATAAATGGAAGGGGGAGGGAGCCTCCATAATTGCTGATACTGGGAAGGTGAAATAACAGAGGAGTGCAAAAGTATCCCACACTGGGGACTGGGCACATACTTGCAGACCTATAGCAACAGGGATAGGACTTTAGGGCAGCCCCCCAGACTGAAAACTGGAGCTATAGGGGCACACATGTGAACTGGGGGAGGATGGCAGTTTTAGAAGCACAAAGGGCATAGACATGCTTGGACCTGGTAACTAGGGCTGGGAGTGCTGCTGGGGGCTGCACAATGCAGAACTCTGCTGTTTTTAGCAGCACAGACAAAAAGAGAATCAGTGTGGCCTGGAGGGAACTCTGGAGAACAGACTGCGATCTCTCTGTTCTGAGACAGAGGATTGGATATGGTCACTTCTGCTCTGATTCTCAGAGAGACACAGAAAGCTGACAAGGAAAGCTGCCAGAGAACAAAACCCCCCAAAAACAGTTTTCACTGAGCTCACCCCCCACACACAGGGGGAAGGGCAACTCTGCCAAAACAGGGTTGCCTGAGTAACAGTGTGGTAGGCCCCTGCCTCTGGAAGACACGCTGAAAGAACAAGAGGTCAAGAACCATAAAGTCTCTATAAAACAGATCCATCTTGCTTGGGTTGTGGTCAATAGTTTGGAATCTACATTCCCTCAACCACCTCTCACCAGAATGACTAGGAGGAGAAACCCACACCCCAGGAAAAATTCAGAGACTGTGACTTCTGCCACTGAACGAATGGATATGGATATAAGCAAGACATTGGAAATAGACTTCAGGGTAACAGTTATGCAGGCAATAGCTAGATTGGAGAAAAACATTAATGGCAACATAGATTCTCTAGGGGCTGAAGTGAGAGCTGATTAGGCAGAACTTAAAAATACTATCAATGAGATCAAATCTAATCTTGATACTATAACATCCAGGGTAAATGAGGCAGAGAAACGAATTAGAGATCTAGAAGACAAACTGATAGAAAAGAAGGAAGGAGGAGGCCTGGAGCAAACATCTTAAAATCCAAGAAAACAGAATTAGAGAAATAAATAATGCCATGAACTGTTTCAATGTCAGAATTATTGGGATCCCTGAAGGGATGGAGAGAGAGAGAGGTACAGTTGAGCAAATCCTAACTGAGAATTTCCCTAATCTGGGGAATGGGACAAGCATTCGTGTCCTAGAAGCAGAGAGAACACTTTCCAAGATTAATGAGTGCAGACTGACCCCCAGACATGTGATTATGAAACTCGTGAATCTTAAAACCAGGGAAAGCATCTTAAGGGGAGCTAGGGGGAAGAGATTCCTTATGTATAGAGGGAAGAACATCAGAATATCATCAGACCTGTCCAGAGAAATCTGGCAAGCCAAAAAGGGCTGGAAAGACATATTCAGGGTACTAAAAGAGAATAACATACAGCCTAGAATACTTTATCTGGCAAGGGTGACATTCACACTGGATGGAGAGATAAAGAGCTTCTAAGACCAGCAAAAACGGAAGGAATATGTGACCACCAGCCAGCCCTGCAAGAAATATTAAGGGTGGGTTCTATAAAAGGATAAAGACCCCAAGAGGGATATAGAATAGAAATTTAGAGAAACAATCTATAGAAACAAGGACCTCATGGGCAACATGTTGACAATAAAATCATATCTTTCAATAATCACTCTCAACATGAAGAGCCTACATGCTCCCATAAAACGGCACAGGGTTGCAGACTGGATAAAAAGACGAGACCCATCCATATGCTGTTTACAAGAGACTCATTTTGAACCTCAGGATATATCCAGACTGAAATTGAAGGGATGGTGAACCATCTTTCATGCAAACGGACCTCAAAAGAAAGCTGGGATAGCAATTCTCATATCCAGCAAATTAGATTTTCAGCTAAAGACTGTAGTCAGAGATACAAAAGGGAACTAAATGATTCTTAAAGGGTCTATCCAAAAGGAAGATCTAAGAATTTTAAATGACTATGCCCCAAACATGCGAGCAAGCCAACTGTTAGTCAAAATAGAGACATGTTGATAATAGTATGTTAATTGTAGGATATCTTAACACTCTACTTTCAGCTATATACAAATCATCTAAGCAGAAGATCAACAAAGAAACACGAGCTTTGAATGACACACTACAGATGGACCTCATAGATATATACAGAACATTCCACCCTAAAACAACAGGATACTCATTCTTCTCAAGTGAACATGGAACTTTCTCCAGAACAGACCATGTACTGGGTCACAAATGAGGTCTCAACTTATACCAAAAGACTGAGATTATTCCCTTCATAGTGTCAGACCACAATACTTCGAACCTGAAATTCAATCACAAGAAAAAAGTTTGGAATAAATTCAAACACTTGGAAGCTAAAGACCATCCTGCTCAAAAATGTTTGGATCAACCAGGAAATCAAGGAAGGCCTTAAACAATTCATGGAAACCAGTGAGAATGAAAACACATGAGTCCAAAACCTATGGGATATGGCAAAGGTGGTTATAAGGGAGAGATACTTAGCCATCCAAGCCTAACCCCAAAAATAGAAAAATCCTGAATACACAAACTCTCTTTACAACTTAAAGAAGGGAGAATCCACAACAAATTAAGCCTAACCAATGCATAAGAAGGGAAATAATTAAGATTAGAGCAGAGATCAATGAATTAGAAACCAGAAATACGGTACAACACATCAACAAAACTAGAAACTGGATGTTGAAAGAATTAATAAGATCGATAAACCACTGGCCAGACAAATCCAGAATAAAAGAGAAAGCACCAAAATTAATAAAATTATGAATGAAAGGAGAGAGATCATGACTAACACCAAGGAAATAGAAACTATCATCAAAAATTATTATCAACAGCTTTGTACCAATAAGTTAAGCAACTTTGATGAAATGGGTGCATTCCTGGAGACCTATAAATTTCCAAGACTGAAGCAGGAAAAAATTGACAACATGAATAGACCAATAACCAGTAATGAGATTGAAGCAGTGATCAAAAACCTCCAAAAAAAAAAAAAAGAGCCAGAATTCCCTTAAGTATTCTACCAAACATTCCAAAAAGAAATAATACATATTCTCCTGAAGCTCTTTCAAAAAATAGAAACAGAAAGAAAACTTCCAGATTCTTTCTATGTAGCCAGCATCACCTTGATCCCCAAACTAGCAAAAACTTAATCAAAAAGGAGAATTTCAACCAATATCCCTGATGAATATGGATGCCAAGATTCTCAACAAGATCCTAGCTAATAGGACCCAACAGTATATTAAAAATATTATCCACCATGACCAGGTAGGATTTATCCTGGGATGCAAGGTTGGTTCAACATTCTCAAATCAAGCAATATGATAGAATAACTCAATAAGGGAAGAGAAAAGAACCATATGATCTTCTCAATTGATGCAGAAAAAACATGTGACAAAATACAGCATTCTTTCCTCATTAAAATTCTTCAGAATACAGGAATAGAGGGAACATTCCTCAATTTCATAAAATCTGTCTATAAAAAAAAACACAACAAATAGCATTCTCAATGAGGAAAAACTAAGACACTTTCCCCTCAGATCAGGAAGAGGACAAAGACGCCCACTTTAGTCACTGTTGTTCAACATAGTACTAGAAATCCTAGGAACAGAATTCAGACAACAAAAAGAAATAAAACGTATTTAAATAGGCAAAGAAGAAGTCAAGCTCTCTCTCTACATGGATTACATGACACTTTATGTGAAAAACTCAAAGGATTCCACCCCCAAGTTACTAGAACTCATAGAATAATTCAGTAATGTGACAGGTTACCAAATGAATGCACAGAAATCAGTTCATCTCTTATACACTAACAATGAAACTGTAAGAGGGAAATTAGAGAATCGATTCCATTTACAATAGCACCAAAATCTATAAAATACCTTGGAATAAACCTAACCAAAGAGATAAAGGATCTATACTCTAGAAACTACAGGACACTCATAAAAGAAATTGAAGAAGACACAAAAATATGGAAGAAGTTTCCATGCTCATGGATCAGAAGAATAAACATTGTTAAAAATGTCTATGCTGCCCAGAGCAATGTATGCTTTCAATGCCATCCCAATCAATATCCCACTGGCATTTTTCAAAAGTGCTGGAAGAAACAATCCTAAAATGTATATGGAACCAGAAAAGGCCCAGAATCGCCAAGGAAATATTGAAAAAGAAAATGAATGCTAGGGGCATCATATTGCCTGATTTCAAGCTATATTACAAAGCTGTGATCACCAAATAAGCAAGGTACTGGAACAAAAACAGACACTCAGACCAATGAAAAAGAGTAAAGAGCCCAGATATGGACCCTCAACTCTATGGTCAAATAATCTTCGACAAAGCAGGAAAAAATATCCAGTGGAAAAAAGATAGTCTCTTCAATAAATGGTGCTGGGAAAATTGGACAGCTATGTATGGAAGAATGCAACTTGACCATTCTCTTACACAATACACAAAGATAAACTTGAAATGGATAAAAGACCTCAACATGAGGCAGAAATCCATCAGAATCTTAGAGGAGAAGATAGGCAGTAACCTCTTTGACATTGGCCACAGCAACTTCTTTCAAGACACGTCTCCAAAGGCAAAGGAAACAAAAGCGACAATGAACTGTTGAGACTTCATCAAGATCAAAAGTTTCTGCACAGCAAATGAAACAGTCAACAAAACAAAGTGGCAATCCCACAGAATGGGAGAAGGTATTTGCAAATGACACTACAGACAACGGGGCTGATATCCAAGGTATATAAAGAACTCCTCAAACTCAACACATACAAAACAGTTTTAAGTGTACAATATAGTGATTCGACAATTCTATACATTACTCACTGCTCATGATAAGTGTACTCTTTACTATAGCTCTATAGATTAAAGTGTACTCTATAATCCATCACCTATTTCTCCCATACCCACAAATTTCCCTGCTGCTAACCATCATTTCATTCTGTAGTTAAGAGTCTGTTTCTTAGTTTGTCTCTCTTTTTTCTCCCCCTTTGCTCATTTGTTTTGTTTCTTGAATTCCACATATAAGTGAAATCATATGTAATTTGTCTTTTTTCTATCTAACTTACTCACTTAGCATAACACTCTGTAGCTCCATCCATATCATTGCAAATGGCAAGATTTTATTCTTTTTATGCCTAAATAATATTCCATTGTGTGTGTGCATGTGTGTGTGTGTGTGTGTGTGTGTGTGTGTGTGTACACACAACCTCTTCTTTATCAATTAAAAAATTGATGGACACATGTGCTGCTTCTGTATGCTTGCTATTATAAACAATGCTGCAATAAACGTAGGGATGCATGTATTCCTTACAATTAGTGTTACTGTATCTTTTGGATAAATACCCAGTAGTGTTATAACTGGATAATAGGGTATTCTATTTTTAACTGTTTGAGGAAACCCCATACTATTTTCCACAATAGCTGCACCAGTTTGCGTTCCCACCAACAGTGCAAGAGGGTTCCTTTTTCTCCAAATCCTCACCAACACTTGCTTCTTGTGTTCTTGAATTTAACTATTCTCACAAGCGTGAGGTGATATGTCATTGTAGTTTGGATTTGTATTTTCCTGATGATGAGTGATATTGAACATATTTTCATGTGTCTGTTGCCCATCTGAATGCCTTCTTTGGAGAAATGTCTCTTCATGTCTTCTGCCCGTCTTTTAAATGGGTTGCTTTTTAGGTGTTGGGTTGCATGAGTTCTTTATGTATTTTAGAAATATATCAGATATGTCATTGGCAAATATCTTCTCCCATTCTGTAGGTGTATTTTAGTTTTTTTTTTAATTTTATTAACATACAATGTATTATTAGCCCCAGGGGTACAGGCCTGTGAATCGCCAGGTTTACACACTTCACAGCACTCACCATAGCACATACCTTCTCCAATGTCCATAACCCCACCACCCTCTCCTTACTCCTCCCGACAACCCTCAGATTGTTTTTGGTGGTTACTGCTGTGTTGTTGAGATGTTATTCATGGAGACTGCCCTACCACTTACACTAGGTCCCCAAGCTTGATTGTTTTACAGCTTCATCTATAATATGCTTTAGCCAGATTTAAAATTCTGCTCTTCTGATCTTGTCCAATACATTTTCTTAAGGTTCTGAATATATCTTATTCTGTCTTCCATGCACAGGTATATGTCATGATGGAGATGATCTGCCAAGTTTGAATCTTAACACAGTTGACACTAAACAGCTCATTCTGACAATAATTAACCATAAAATTTGCTACTAAGTCTACTTCTAGTGCTTCTCAACTGTTAACGAAAAAACTGTTGGAGAGAATTAGAACTTTGGGAGAGGATGATAATCAGTGCAAAGGAAAATGTTTTCTTTCTATTGTTAAAATTAAATAGTTTTTGTTTTTTTTATTTCTGGACTTCTTAAACCTTTTATTTGCTAACTTACATTGAGAAGTTTCAAAAGGCATGCTTACTTGAAGACATAATTCTTTGTTCTTAGAACACCAATTAACATCTGAGGCTTGTATCCTACAATACAATTGTGCAAATGCTCCTCAAAATTATTTTCTTATTATCAACACCTCGCATAACCATAAATGTAAGTGTTCACTGATTTTTTGTTGAATGAATATATGATATGATAAAACTATATCAAGTTATTAAAATATATTAAAAAGAAGGGGCATCAATATGGTTAAAATCTTGTTAAATTTTTGTGCTGAGTAGAGATATTATGAAGTTAGCTTAAGAAATTTCACGGTAAGGTGACTTAGTAAAAAGGACCATTTTAAGAATGCTTTAAGTGGCAAACAATATTATATTGTCAAATTTTCTTTATGAGATAAAAATAATAGTGATTTATAGAATTGTCATAGAATTGTCATATTCTACTTCTTATAGTAGAATTGAAATCGCAGAATATTGTATTAGTAGAATTGTTATAACCCAGCTGTGAGGCATGCTGGAAGCTCCCGAAAAGTAAGCTGTAAGAATTTATCCTTGTGAATGGTGCAAGAGAATGGTCGAGTTTCATTCTTCTACACATAGCTGTCTAATTTTCCCAGCGCCATTTAATGAAGAGACTTTTTTCCACTGTATATTTTTTCCTCCTTTGTTGAAGGCTACTTGACCATAGAGTTGAGGGTCCACATCTGGGCTCTCTACTCTGTTCCACTGGTCTATGTGTCTGCTTTTGTGCTGGTACCATGCTGTCTTGGTGATCACAGCTTTGTCGTAAAACTTGAAATCAGGCAATGTGATGCCCACAGTTTTTTTTTTTTTTTTCAACATTTCCTTAGAAATTCGGGGTCTCTTCTGATTCCATACAAATTTTACGATTGTTTGCTCCAGCTCTTTGAAAAATGCCAGTGGAATTTTTAAAAGATTTTTTAAAAAGATTTTATTTATTCATTTGATAGATCACAAGTAGGCAGAGAGGCAGACACAGAGAGAGAGGAGGAAGCAGGCTTCCCACTGAGCAGAGAGGCTGATACAGGGCTCGATCCCAGGACCCTGAGATCATGATCTGAGCCGAAGGTGGAGGCTTTAACCCACTGAGCCACCCAGGCACCCCTGCCTGTGGAGTTTTGATCGGAATGACATTGAAAGTATAGATTGCTCTAGACAGTATAGACATTTTAACAATGTTTATTCTTCTGATCCATGAGCATGGAATGGTCTTCCATCTTTTTGGGTCTTCTTCAGTTTCTTTCATGAGTGTTCTGTAGTTCCTTGAGTACAGATCCTTTACCTCTTTAGTTAGGTTTATTCCCAGGTATCTTATGGTTCTTGGTGCTATAGTAAATGGAATCGATTCTCTAATTTCCCTTTCCGTATTTTCATTGTTAGTGTATAAGAAAGCAACGGATTTCTGTACATTGATTTTGCATCCTGCTACATTACAGAATTGCTGTATGAGTTCTAGTAGTTTGGGGGTGAAGTCCGTTGGGTTTTCCATATAAAGTATCATGCCATCTGTGAAGAGAGAGAGTTGGACTTTTCATTGCCAATTTGAATACCTTTTATTTCTCTTTGTTGTCTGATTGCTGTTGCTAGGACTTCTAATACTATGTTGAAAAAGAGTGGTGAGGGTAGGCATCCTTGTCGTGTTTCTGATCTCAAAGGGAAGGCTGTCAGCTTTTTTCCATTGAGGATGATATTTGCTGTGGATTTTTCATAGATTTTATGAAGTTCAGGAATGTTCCCTCTATCCCTATACTTTGAAGTGTTTTACTCAGGAATGGATGCTGTATCTTTTTTTTTTTTTTTGACAGATGGAGATCACAAGTAGGCAGAGAGGCAGGCAGAGAGAGAGGAAGGGAAGCAGGCTCTCTGCCGAGCAGAGAGCCCGATGCGGGACTCGATCCCAGGATCCTGGGATCATGACCTGAGCTGAAAGCAGAGGCTTTAACCCACTGAGCCACCCAGGCGCCCCTGGATGCTCTATCTTGTCAAGTGGTTTATCTGCATGAATTGAGAGGACCATATGGTTCTTCTCTCTCCTCTTATTGATTTGTTCTATCACATTGATTGATTTGCAAACATTGAAACACTTGCGAAAATTCTCTTACACCATTCACAAAGATAAACTCGAAATGGATAAAAGACCTCAATGTGAGGCAGGAATACATCAGAATCCTAGAGGATAACATAGGCAGTAAACTCTTTGACACCAGCCACAGCAACTTCTTTCAAGATATGTCTCCAAAGGCAAAGGGAGCAAAAGTGAAAATGAATTTTGGGGACTTCATCAGGATCACAAGCTTCTGCACAGGAAGGAAACAGTCAACAAAACAAAGAGGCAACCCACAGAATGGGAGAAGATATTCGCAAATGACAATACAGACAAAGGGCTGATATCCAGGATCTATAAAGGACTCCTCAAACTCAACACACACAAAATGGGTAATCATGTCAAATGGGCAGAAGACATGAACAGACACTTCTCCTAAGAAAACATACCAATGGCTTACAGACACATGAAAAATGTTCATCATCACTAGCCATCAGGGAGATTCAAATCAAAGCCACATTGAGATACCACCTTACACCATTTAGAATGGCCAAAATTAACAAGACAGTAAACAGCAGGTTTTGGAGAGGATCTGGAGAAAGGGGAACCCTCTTACACTGTTGGTGGGAATTCAAGCTTGTGCAGCCACTTTGGAAAACAGTGTGGAGACTCCTTAAGAAATTAAAAATAGAGCTTCCCTATGACGCTGCAATTGCACTACTGGGTATTTACTACAAGGATATTGATGTAGTGAAAAGAAAGGCCATCTGTACCCCAATGTTCATAGCAGCACTGGCCACGGTCGCCAAACTGTGGAAAGAACCAAGATGCCCTTCAGTGGACGAAGGGATAAGGAAGATGTGGTCCATATACACTATGGAATATTATGCCTCCATCAGAAAGAATTAATACCCAACTTTTGTATCAATGTGGACAGGACTGGAAGAGATTATGCTGAGTGAAATAAGTCAAGCAGAGATAGTCAATTTTCATATGGTTTCACTTATTTGAGGAACATAACGCATAATATGGAGGACATGGGGAGATGGAGAAGAGAAGGGAGTTTGCAGAAATTGGAGAGGGAGATGAACCATGAGAGACTCTGAAAAACAATCTGAGGGTTTTGGAGGGGCAGGGGGTGGGAGGTTGGGTGAGCCTGGTAGTAGGTGTTATGGAGGGCACATATTGCATGGAGCCCTGAGTGTGGTGCATAAACAATGCGTACTGGAACACTGAGAAGAAATTTTAAAAAATAAATATTTTTTTTTACAGTAAGCTGGGAGAGGGAATGAACTAAAGTCTACTGAGACTGGGGAGAGACAGAGGCTGGAAGGAAAGAGCTGGTCACCAACAGGAAGAAGCAGAATTCCAAATCACCAAGTCCAATGAGAATGTAATTACTCCAATAATTATCATTGTTCAAAGGTCTGAATGGGTGATAATGGCTTCTAAACAGTTCTTGGAGCTAGAAGACAGTCAAAATTATAGTTCAGGATTACTGGAAGTAGGTTCTGATCAGAGCTCCAGCTAACTGGGCTGTTATTCATGGTCCAGAATATAGCTTTCATAGGGTTCTAGAGTGGGGAACAGGAATCAACAATCTAAGAGAAAATCATCAAAGTAACCTGGCTAAACTCTGCAGGAGGTATTATTGAACTCAAGTTTGGCTGGCTGCTGCCTGAAAGATCCTTACTCAAGAGAGCAGTTTTGATTGGAAATGAATTTGAGCTTTATTCAGATATCAGCAACCTGGAGAGAAGAAAGAATATTCTCTAAAAGACAACCCCCAAATTTCTGCATGACCCAGGGCTTTTCAAGGGTTTTAGGGTAGTTAGTCATCAAATGTAATGCAGTGGCCTGCAATATTTATTTTTATTTTGGTTTTATTTTTATTTTATTTTATTTTATTTTATAAATTAGTTAACATATAGTGTAGTATTGGTTTCAGGAGTAGAATTTAGTGATTCATCGCTTACATATAACACCCAGGGCTCATCACAAGTGCCTTCTATAATATCCATCACCCAGTTAGCCCATTCCCCCACCCACCTCCCCTGCAGTCACCCTGTTTGCTCTTAACTACAGAGTCTCTTACATTCTATCTATCTGTTTTTATCTTATTTTATTTTTTCTTCCCTTCCCCTATGTTCATTTGTTTTGTTTCTTAAATTCCACATATGAGTGAAATCATATATTTCTTGATTATGAGCAGACTTGATGATGCCAGCTACAAATCTTATCTCAGTGCTCAGGGGTTGTGTGAGGGATTTGGTTCTTGTTTCATGATATGCAGGAGTACTCTCTTTCTGCAAAGGAGAGCAAGTTCTACAGATACACAAAGAGAGGTCAATAAAATCATTTATGTGACCTAAAAGGAAGAAAAACATTTTGCTAAAAAAAATGCTAGGCTAATCAGAAAGCTGAGGCAGCTCCAGATTTGCTGTCCTCTGTGGCCTGAGAAAGTTTTGGTTCTTCCTCCTCAAGATCAGTGGTCTGCAAATCTCAGAGAAAGTAAATTACTTCTGTTACAGATCAAGGGCCTTAGATCATCAAGTAAGGAGTGTGTTAACCTGAAGCAAATTAACCCTTAAGATGGGCTGGAGTGCTACTACAGAGAGAAGGAGGAAGGGAGGTTATAGCTCCCAAGTCATTCAGTTACCTGTTGGGTCAAGTTTTCCCAGGTACACTCTTGGTGGAAGGATAACAAGTTAATTCTGTGTCTTATCCACCCACTGTCCAGAGGCTTGCAAGCATAACTGTCTAAAATCTTATTTCCTATGTTTGCTTGAGACATATTAATAATTATAGCTAACATTTATTCAGGATTTATGGTGTGTCAGGTTCTAAGTCTAATCTTCACAACAATCCTATGAAGCATATATAATTATCCTCTTTTTATATATGGGAATGCTGAAGAATGGAGAGATTAAGTGACCATTTTAAAGTGGCATGGCTAAAGTAATAAAGTAAAGAATTGAGATTCAACTAGTTTTACCTAGCTCCAGAGCCCACGGTGCTGTTTTACACTTCTGGAATGAAAAATCTAAGCACTTTAGCTGAATCCAGCCCATAGACACATTATGTTATAGTGGAACAATGTTTTAAACTCTTTAAAAATTTGAATGCCTTTAAGTGAAGTAGGACTGTCCGCTTTGCCACAGAAAATACTACTCTTTATTATCTTTCATGACCATTTCACATGCTTTTATTACCTGCCTGTCTGGGAAGTATTCAGGTTGGTATGTTCTGCATACCGCCTCCCACATTTGTCACAATCCTGAATACTTCTGATTATTAAGTAGGCAATCACATTGGCCCCATTGCTAGAGATATACATGATATTCCCACTAGAGTTATCTCATAAACTGTAGTTTAGATTAATTATATTGCCATCATAAATGACTGATGGGGATAATTTTATTAGTCCCAAGTCTCTACCTTAGAGAAAAAGCTCTTAGAAAAGAAATTGTCCCAGGCATCCTTTTCTATAGGTAAAAGTAATGCCACTTTTGGTATTTATATACCAAACAATGTATGGTTATATAATATAAAACTCTGAAGATTGTCTAATTTGATCTGAATATCTGGGAGAATCAGTATATACATTAGTAAGAGGGAGGTAATACATTCCAGCCTCCTGGACGATCAATTTATACAGCTGGTAGTTCACAAGCTGTCTCTGTCATGTTAAAAAGACCCGTGAAGCTAGCTCTAACTTCTAAGTATAAGAACCATAATGAGAAAGCTGGGAGAGAAAAATACCTGTAATTTTGAACCATTTAACAGTTACTATTTGCCAGGTCTTACCTCTCTCTTTCTCTCTCTCACTCTCATCATCATCATCATCTATCATCTATCTATCATATCTATCCTATATTTCTGTTTATCTATTTATCTATCGTTTATCTATCTACCTGTCATCTATCACCTATCTATCCTTTTTCTAACTACCTATCATCTGTATCTCTAGCCATCCACATATATAGAGTCTTATTTTATCCCTACAACAATTCTATAATGGAAATATTATTTCCTACATTTTATAAGTAAGGAATTAAACTTCAGGGAGCTTAAGTCATTTACCCAAAGTCATCAAACTAGGAAGTGGTACAGCCAGAGGTGTTATTTTTTCCCCAGAAAAAGATATAACATCTCCCACGTCTTTGTTTTCCATTACAGATGAAAATTCATCATAACTCCTACCAGTTTAAGGGAAACTTTAAACTTAACACCCTTAATCAGTGTTGTATTACACACCTGCTGATTTTAAATAATCCTTTAGGAAAATTGAGTCTCTACTGGGTAAAGTCTCAGTCTTTCAAATCTCCATCATTTTTCCCATCCCAAGATGCTAAGTACAGCATGGTGGGGAAAAAGCTCTGTGCTATGAGAACCTTGCAGCATTGAAGGAGCTGTTGTGAACGCCTTGGACCTGCTGTGAAGAGTCAGTATTTGAAAGTCTAGGTTTGTCTGACTCCCAAGTTTATACAAGCACTTTCCTCTATTCAGTGTTCCCTCACTGCCAACATCTGGATCTCTTAAAGAGGTGAAATAAAAACCAAGAATATAGTTTGTAGGTTAACACTGGGCCCTGTCCTACAGGAGGTCCAATGCAAAACAGAGTACCAGTTGCACAAGCAAGGGGGTTGATGCCTTCCATTCCACCAACAATCCTTACACATGTCTCTAATTCTGCTCCCTCTCCTATTTTCCTTAGCAGCTATTTGCAAGTATTTATCAAACAACATTATTCAAACTATTTTTCCTCATTTTAAAAATTTAATTTCTTTTTAGTGTAACAGAATTCATTGTTTATGCACCACACCCGGTGCTCCATGCAATATGTGCCCTCCATAATACCCACCACCAGCCTCTGCCAACCTCCCACCCCCGCCCCTTCAAACTAATTTTTTAAAGAAAAATAGTGGTCACCAGACTGGAACAGTTTCAGTTTCTTCCTCTTCCCTGGTGAAAAAATCTATCTGGATCTGTACTCATTCACTCCACTATCTTTCTAACAGTACAGATGATATGGCTGGCCTTTCTTTGGGGCAAAACACTCTCCCACCTAACCTGCTCTTTGAATTTACTTCTTCCTTCCTCCTCAGAGATCTTCATTTTTTTAATCATCATTTCTTGTACTTTCAACCTCTTCCTTCTTTTGAACCCATGACCTCATTTTTCCTCACACGTTTTCTTATGCAAACTTCTTGAGAAAATCATGACTAATTATTGATTAATAGTATAGGCTTTAATCCCAGCCTAATTCGGTTCAAATTCCAGCTCGAACTTCCCAGAATTTTTACCTTAAGCATGGTTCCCATCCTCTGGTTCCATTTCCTCATTTCCAAAATGAGGCTAATAATAGTATTTAATTCACTAGATTGTGGTGATAATTCCACGAGCTAATATATTTTGAAGCAAATAAAATTATGCCTGGAATACATAAAGCACTATACAAAGTGTTACTGACTATTATAACTAGCTATAAAAATATGCACCTCACAGCGTTGTGATGGTGATTAAGTGAGTTACTACAGGTGACCCCTGAACAACATGGGTTTGAACAGTGTAGGCCCATGCATGTGCAGATTTCTTTTGATAAATACAGTTCAGTACTATAAATGTGTTTTCTCTTTATTAATATTTTTAAAATAGCATTGTCTTTTCTCTACCTTGCTTCATTGTAAGAATATAGCATATAACACATATATAATACATATAACATAAAATATGTGATCCAAAGGGGCACGTGTACCCGAATGTTTATAGCAGCAATGTCCACAATAGCCAAGTTATGGAAAGAACCTAGATGTCCATCAACAGATGAATGGATAAAGAAGATGGGGTATATATATACAATGGAATACTATGCAGCCATCAAAAGAAATGAAATCTTACCATTTGCGACGACATGGATGGAACTAGAGCGTATTATGCTTAGCGAAATAAGTCAACTGGAGAAAGACAACTATCACATGATCTCCCTGATATGAGGAAGTGGAGATGCAACAGGGGTGGGAGCTAAGGTGGTAGGAAAAGTAAAAATGAAAGAAGATGGGATCGGGAGGGAGACAAACCAAAAGAGACTCTTAATGTCATAAAACAAACTGAGGGGGGTAGGGGGGAGAGGGGTTGGGAGAGGGTGGTGGGGTTACATTATATGTTTAAATAAAGCTTAAAAATATGTGTTAATCAACTATGTTATAAGTAAGGCTTATGGTTAACAATAGGATATTAGTAGTTAAGTTTTGTGGGTGTCAAAAGTTATATGCAGACTTTAAACTGTGCAAGGGGTCAGCATCTCTAACTTTTGCATTGTTTAAGGGCCAACTATACATGTAAAGTTTTTAGAAGTTTAAAGTAGCTTCTTTTTTATAAGATTTTATTTATTTATTTGACAGACAGAGTTCACAAGTAGACAGAGAGGCAGGCAGAGAGAGAGGGGGAAGCAGGATCCCTGCTGAGCAGAGAGCCTGATGTGGGGCTCGATCCCAGGACCCTTAGATCATGACCTGAGCCAAAGCCAGAGGCTTAACCCACTGAGCCATCCAGGCGCCCCTAAAGTAGCTTCTTTTTTTTAATATTTTATTTATTTATTTGACAGACAGAGATCACAGGTAGGCAGAGAGGCAGGCAGAGAGAGAGGAGGAAGCAGGCTCCCTGCTGAGCAGAGAGCCCGATGTGGGGCTCGATCCCAGGACCCTGGGATCATGACCTGAGCCAAAGGCAGAGGCTTTAACCCACTGAGCCACCCAGGCGCCCCCTAAAGTAGCTTCTTAATAAACATTAGCTCCTTGTGTTATACTCCTTTGTTTCTAATGTCACACCTCTTATTTTTTATTCACCTTCCTGGAATTCAGCTTTGGTTCCAGCCACTTAACTTGTTTCTAAAATGTGATCAGTGATGTTATAGGTCGTGAATTCAATCAACATTTTTCTGTTCCTATCACATTGAATGCCTTTGCAAAATTTTATATTTTATTATAATTCCTTCTTTGAAATTCTTCTCCTTTGGCTCTTGAATGCTTTTCTTTCTTACTGCTATTTCTCTGTCTCTTTACTAGGCATCTTGTACTGGCCCTTAATTTAAATGTTCTTTTTAAAAATATTTTATTTATTTATTTATTTGACAGAGAAAGATCACAAGTAGGCAGAGAGAAAGAGAGAAGCAGGCTCCCCACTGAGCAAAGAACCCGATGCGGGGCTTGATCCCAGGACCCTGAAATCATGACCTGAGCTGAAGGCAGCAGCTTAACCCACTGAGCCACCCAGGCGCCCCTAATTTTATTTTTTCAGTGTTCCAAGATTCAATTGTTTATGCACCACACCCAGTGCTCCATGCAATACGTGCCTCCTTAATACCTACCATCAGGCTCACATAACACCCTACCCCTCTCCCCTCCAAAACCCTCAGGTTGTTTCTCAGAGTCCACAGTCCATCATGCTTTCTCTCCCCCTCCGACTTCCCCCAATTCAATTTTCCATTCCTTCTCCTAATGTCCTCCATGTTATTCCTTATGCTCCACAAGTAAGTAAAACCATATGATAATTAACTCTTTCTTCTTGACTTATTTCACTCAGCATAATATTCTCCAGTTCCATCCATGTTGATACAAAAGTTGGGTTTATGCTTTCTGATGGAGACATAATATTCCATTGTATTTAGGGACCATATCTTCTTTGTCCATTCGTCTGTTGAAAGGCATCTTGAGTATTTCCCCAGTTTGGTGACTGTGGCCATTGCTGCCATGAACATTTGGGTACATATGGCCCTTCTTTTCATGACATCTGTAAGATTGGGGTAAATAACCAGTAGTGCAATTGCAGGGTCATAGGGTAGCTCTATTTTTAATTCCTTAAGGAATCTCCACACTGTTTTCCAAAGTGGCTGCACAAACTTGCATTCCCACAACAGTGTAAGAGGGTTCCCCTTTCTCCACATCCTCCCCAACACTTGCTGTTTACTGTCTGGTTAATTTTGGCCATTCTAACTGGTGTAAGGTAGTATCTCAATGTGGCTTTGATTTGAATCTCCCTGATGGCTAGTGATGATGAACATTTTTTCATGTGTCTGTTAGCCATTTGTATGTCTTCTTGGGAGAAGTGTCTGTTCATGTCTTCTGCCCATTTTTTGACATGATTATCTGTTTTGTGTGTATTGAGTTTGAGGAATTCCTTATAGATCTTGGATATTAGCCCTTTGTCTGTAGTGTCATTTGTGAATATCTTCTCCCATTCCGTGGGTTGCCTCTTTGTTTTGTTGGCTGTTTTCTGTGCTGTGCAGAATATTTTGATCTTGATGAAGTCCCAAAACTTCATTTTCACTTTTGTTTCCTTTGCCTTTGGAGACATATCTTGAAAGAAGTTGCTGTGGCTGGTGTTGAAGAGGTTACTGCCCATGTTCTCCTCTAGGATTCTGATAGATTTCCTGCCTCATGTTGAGGTCTTTTATCCATTTCAAGTTTATCTTTGTGTATGGTCTAAGAGAATGGTCAAGTTTCATTCTTCCATACATGGCTGTCCAATTTTCCCAGCACCATTTATTGAAGAGACTGTCTTTTTTCCACTGGATATTTTTTCCTGTTTTGTCGAAGATTATTTGACCATAGGGTTGTGGGCCCATATCTGGGTTCTCTTCTCTGTTCCACTGGTCTATGTATCTGTTTTTGTGCCAGTATTATGCTGTCTTGGTGATCACACCTTTATAGTAAATCTTGAAACTTGGCACGTGATGCCTCCAGCTTCATTTACTTTTTTCAATATTTCCTTAGTGATTTGGGTCTTTTCTTGTTCTGTACAAATTTTAATATTGTTTGTTCCAACACCTTGAAAAATGCCATTGGCATTTTGATCAGGATGACACTGAAAGTCTACATTGCTCTGGGTGTCAAAGACATTTTAATAATTTTTGTTATTCTGCTCCATGACCATGGAATGCTTTTCCATCTTTTTGTGTCTTCTTCAGTTTCTTTCATGAGTGTTATGTAGTTCCTTGAGTATAGATGCTTTACTTCTTTGATAGGTTTATTCTATGGTATCTTATGGTTTTTGGTGCAATTGTAAATGGAATCGATTCTCTAATTTCTCTTTCTACAGTTTCATTGTTAGTGTATAAGAAAATAACTTATTTCTGTGCATTGATTTTGTATCCTGCCACATTACTGAATTGCTGTATGTGTTCTAGCAGTTTGGGGTGGAGTCTTTCGGGTTTTCCACATAAAGTATCATGTCATCTGTGAAGAGAGAGAGTGTGACTTCTTTGCCAGTTTGAATACCTTTTATTTCTTTTTGTTGTTTGATTGCTGTTGCTAAGACTTCTCATACTATGTTGAACAAGAGAGGTGAGAGTGGGCATCCTTGTCATGTTTATGATATCAAAGGAAATGTTCTCAGCTCTTCCCCATTGAGAATGATATTCACTGTGGGTTTTTCACAGACAGACTTTATGAAGTTGAGCAATATTCCCTCTCTCCTTATACTTTGAAGCATTTTAATCAGGAATGGATGCTGTATTTTGTCACATGTTTTTTTCTGAATCAACTGAGAGGACCATGTGGTTATTCTCTTTTCTCCTATTGATTTGTTCTATCACATTGATTGATTTGCGAATGTTGAACCACCCTTGCATCCCAGGGATAAATCTCACCTGGTCCTGGTAGATAATCTTTTTAATTTACTCTTGAACTCTATTAGCTAGGATCTTGTTGAGAATCTTGGCATCCATAGTTATCAGGGATATTGGTCTAAAATTCTCCTTTTTGATGGGGTCTTTGCCTGGTTTGGGGATCATGGTAATGCTGCTTTCATAGAAAGAGTCTGGAAGTTTTCCTCTCTGTTTCTATTTTTTTAATCAGCTCCAGGAGAATAGGTATTATTTCTTCTTTAAATGTTTGGTAGAATTCCCCAGGGAATCCACGAACAGACTATTCTCTAAAGAAGACATACAAATGGCTAATAGATACATGAAAAAATGTTCATCATCATTAGCCATTAGGTAGATTCAAATCAAAACCACATTGAGATATCACCTTACACCAGTTAGAATGGCCAAAATTAACAAGACAGTAAACAGCAAGTGTTGGGGAGGATGTGGAGAAAGGGGAACCTTCTTACACCGTTGGTGGGAATGCAAATTTGTGCAGCCACTTTGGAAAACAGTGTTGATTTCCCTTAAGAAATTAAAAATAGAGCTACCCTACGACCCTGCAATTAAACTACTGGGTATTTACCCCAATGATATAGACATCATCATAAGAAGGGCCATATGTACCGCAATGTTCATGGCAGCAATGGCCACAGTCACCAAACTGGGGAAAGGCTCAAGATGCCCTTCAAGAGATGAATGGATAAAAAAGATATGGTCCATATATACAATGAAATATTATGTCTCCATCAGAAAGTATGAATACCCACCTTTTGTATCAACATGGACAGAACTGGATGAGATTATGCTGAGTGAAGTAAGTCAAGCAGAGAGAGTTAATTATCATATGGTTTTACTTACTTGTGGAGCATAAGGAATAACATGGAGGACATTAGGAGAATGAAAGGAAACGTGGATTGGGGGACATCGGAGGGGGAGATGAAGCATGAGAGACTGTGTAGTCTGAGAAACAACCTGAGGGTTTTGAAGGGGAGGGTGTGGGCTATTATGTGAGCCTGGTGGTGGGGTATTAGGAGGGCAATACTGCATGGAGCACTGGGTGTGATGCATAAGCAATGAATCTTGGAACACTAAAAAAATAAAGTAAAATTAAAAAAAAGAATAAAAAGAGATACAAAGAAAAAAAAAGTTGTATCTGAAAAATACACCAGCCATGAGGAATCGTGTGGAGCTCAATATACTATTCCCATGGTGTTGTGGTTTTACATTTTCATGGGGACCCTAGGGCTGTTGTCCTCTTGTTCTTACAGTTTGTCTCCTGGGGGAGGAACGTGCCATGCTCTTTCTCAGGCAACCCTCTGTGAAAACTGGTTTTGGGGCTCTTGTTCTCTGGTGGCTTTCCACGGCTTTTCAGAGAGACAGAGCAAAGGTAAATATCCACACTAAGACCTCTGACCCAGTGTAGAGAATTCACAAGCTGCTCTTCTCTGAACTCTCCAGAACACAGTCTCCATGTCTTTAAGTGCTGCTGAAAACTGCAGCCTCCTGCAGATATTGAAGATCCCCAGCGACTCCCTCAGTGGTCCACTCAGGAGCCCTGCTTGTCTCTGCAGCTTTTGCTTCTAAAACCACAAGAGGTCCCAGGTTCGAGTGCATATATTCTCACATCACGGGCTGATTTCACAGGTGTTCAGAATGGTTTGGTAGATACCCAGCTAAATTCAGGGAACCAGTGGAAACAGAATCCCCTACTCCTCTGCCATCTTGTCCCCTCTTCCATTTTTATTGTTATATATACACGGTATATACTATATATATATATATTTCTGTGCATTATATTTTATATGAGATGTGTGTGTGTGTGTGTTTCTCTTCTCCTGCTTTGAGACCTAGTTTCCTTTAACAAATGACCAAAATACACCAGGGATCTAATTTACTGCTTTATTCCGTTTTAAAGTGCCATTCCTTTCACTTGAAGTAAGAGCACTGGACACGCAAACCGTCCAGCAACTTCCCTAGAGATTTTAGATGACAGAAGACTGGCCCTGTGTGTGTGTGTGTGTGTGTGTGTGTTGGGGTGCACAAGCCCGTGTGGGTGTGTGAGTGGGAGAGAGAAAGAGAGAGCGCACCCTCAGGAAAAGCCCCATTGATGTATCTCAGAACACCAAGTGTGGGGAGAATGCACCTTTGCACTCCTCTGTAGTCTCCTGAAGATAGGCGCATTCTCAAATGTGTGCGTAGAAGTATGATTCAAGGTTCCCACCCTTCGCTCTGAGGAACCAGACTGTGGCCGGTGCATTTACAGCTGCCCTCCTGGCTCATGAAGACAGCACCGAGCACACAGGTATACATCTAGGCCATAGGAAAGCCACCTCAAGTGTACTCTAAGATACGGCAGTGCTGAGAAACAGTCCCTGGACCAACATCCTGCTCGAGGAAGGAAGCCCGGCCAAAGACTTAAAGCATAAGGCCAGAGTCAGCTTCTTCCCTCTGAGAAACAAGTCTGTGGCGAAAGCACCTTTCAGGGAAGCGCTTCTTTCTGAAGACACTTGCATTTCGAAAGCCACGTGGACGTTTAAAGGTGCCATCTACTCACCTGTAATTTACATCCGTGGAGGGAGAGAACTGGTCTCTGCGCTTCCTTCTTCATTCCTGAAGATAGAATCACTGATGGAAGGCCGTGTGAGGGCCTATGAAAGGGCCATAGACTTGACGGTGAGAAAGCAGTCATAGTACATAAGCTGCATGGTTCCACTCCTATCGTGCTTTCTGGTGATAAAAGCCTTTCCTAAGGAGATGTGGACTAAGCCCAAGGAAATGGCCTTAACCGTGAGTCTAAACCACAGCACTTTGGAGAAGCCGAATTTCAACGGAACTCCTCTCTACCTCAACCCCAAGCCTCACCCGAAAGCTAGGGTGCCCTCCAGTCAGACCACAGAGTAGGGCTCCACACTACCATCGGATAGGATAAACTCCATCCACCTACTGGGTTGTAACGTTGCCCTTCTCTGTGACTCTGAAACTTCCCGGGCCTGAACCCTAGTCCTGAGGGAAGAAAGGAATTGGTGCTCCTGACCAAAGCTACACACATTCAGTGAGGAACAGAGATGGAAACCCGGCCACTTCAACCCGCAGGTGTTACTGCATCTCCGGACTCGAGCCCCAAACGGGAAACTCAGCAACGTGTTGATGTTACCAGTTCCCGCCCCCGCCCCCGCCCCCACCACAACCACAAGGCCCTAATGAGAGACCTGGCCCTCAGGCAAACACCAGCCCTGCACTCCGCCTTCAGTTAGGATGCTGGGTGGCCAGTGCCTGGGCCCCAAAAGTCTGCAGGACTCTATCCCGTGCCCTGGCCTGCAGGTGAACCTGCTCGGAACCAAGCCTTGGTGGCGAGTCCCCAGTGGACTTGGGACAGAGGGTCTATGCTAGGCTACCCAGCAAGAACAAAGGTTTGGGAAAGAGCACCACGGGAATGCCCTGGGGATGCTGCCGGAAGACCAGGACTCTAGTGAGTCCTTTAAGTTCAGGAACAAAGGAGCTACTCCCTGGAGGTCAAATGAGAAGATGGCCACTCCCCATGTGTGGCACCCCAATGCAACCATCAAAGCACAGCACACAGGCTTGGATTGGGCACCTCGCATTTCCCTATCCCCTGATTCTCACCCTAACCCCAGACATGACCTTGGCTTTTGCCTGGGCCTGCACGCTAAGACAGAGGGACAACAGTAAAATTGGACAGAGGACTGGAACCAGACAAATGCCCCAAGAATGCAAAAGCCAAGCTGGCTGCCCATGTCTATTCCCTCCACCGCTGCCAAGGGAGAGCTCAGAGCAGGATTCTGGTAAAACAGGGCACTTCATGTCACATTGGCCCTAAGCCCTGAGACCAAACCTTAACCCTGAGCTTCATGCAAAGGATCACTTTCCCCTCGGGCCTTGAGCAGCTCTGCACACTCCTGTTGGATGGACTCCTACCGTCCCTTGGGGAGGAACCCTGTTCTTAGCTCTGGCATGTAAGTAACCATCTCCGAACCCAAGCTCGGCATGTGCCATGGATTGCCCTGACGTGTCTATGCCCAATGAATCAGTACAGGACACAGAGGGAAACCGTGCCGTCCTTCATGTCGGAGAACCCTGGTTTAGCTGGAGGAGAGGCTTGTAGCCCCAATCTTGATAGCCATCCATGTTGTGAGCCTCTGCCTGATGTCCAACGCGAGTTCCAAGCTTCTCTCCCTGAAGCAGCCCGGTACTCAGCCCTCATGACAGGATTCTGCACAGCTATCGAATAAGCCCCTCCCCAAACCCCAAGTCTGGAGGTGGCCCTGCCTGGATCCGTACCCTCATTTCGAAGCTCCAAATGACTTTACCCAGTTGGGCCATGCCAGCTTGATCAGGCAAGAACCCACACATCCCATGCTGTGTACCGTGGAGACACCAGTGATGTTCCTGGAGACTGGGATTCCTGGGATGTCTCTACCCCTGGGGAAGCCAACAAACCTACCCTTCATCCTGGGATTAGAGAAGCATTGTTCACTCACAAACTTTGGGTATTGCTTACCTCTTCAGGAAACAAGAAGGTGACTTGAGATAAGGCAACGGCATAGCCCATTCCTTCCAATTAAAATACACCGGCCATTTTTCTTACTCTTCCACATTTCTATCTTCGAGGAAGTATATATTCAGTGAATGATGGTTTCCCCCTCGAGTGTTGTTGCCTAGATTTCTGGACCTGACACATTCCTTGGGCTTCCATGTGTCTGTGTGAAAACTCTGCTGTTGCCCCAAAACATGACGTTAGGGCAGAGGTCCATGGTTGCACCAATGGGTTTCTGGGGGTAGATCCTATCACCCTAAGTATGTAATGTGCCCACCTGAAGATGTCTGGGAGACTGCTTTTAGCTTCAGATGAAAACGGGAGATGAAGAATGTCCTCAACATTGTTGTTTCTTGGACCCAAGGGATTTTGCAATTTCCCTATGACTCCAGATCAGAAAAGCTTCTCTCTTGGCGGGACCAGGTGTTGTCTTCTCCCCAGACTTGTTTCTCCAAGGTAAGCTTGTGTCAGTTTCCTTTTGCTTTTACACACCCATCTGGGAAGGTCTCTCTGCTCAGTGTTACCGAGGCCTCATCCTCAGTGAGCCTGTTATACTGAAAGAGAGTTTCATTGCTACGTTGTCTCTTTGAGAGAACCATCTAGCAGTGCCCTTTCTTCATGCCTTCTTCACAGGTAGGATCAGGCTGACTGCAAGGATTAGGCTGTGAGATCGGGAGCTGTGAGAACTGGTCTTGCGTATTCAGAACTGAAGTTTGTACTCTGTGGTCAGTCTTGCTGACAGGGTTCCTGTATAAGGTTGTGTCAGAGATGGTAGTAGCTGATGCCCTGGCAGCGTGCTTCCCTGCTCAGAGGCATGAGTTCAGGGCATCTTTCTCAGAGATCCACATCCTATGTTCATGTCACTTTCCTTAGGCTTTCCCCTCACACTGGTGCAAATCATTTACTCCTCAGGAAAGAGCAATTGTCATGAAAGGCAGATTCAATTCAGGTTTGTTTCTAGGAGGTAAGATTAATGGTTCTTTCCTTAGGATTCCAGTTAGAGGTTTGAGAAGGCATCCTTCTCCGTGGAACAATGTGTTACGGGATGTTTGTGCATTCTACATAGACTTATTTCTCAGAGGGTGGTTAGCCTTTTCTTCACATGTTCACACACACTCTTTGGAAATTGCCTCCCTCTTCATGAAACAAGACTATGACTTGAGAGGAGCCAGCCACAAAACCCTCCCTCTCCACCAAAAATACACTGGCTCTTTCCCTTACACTTCCATGTTTCTATCTTTGTGGGAAATGTTTGGTGAAGGATGGTTACTCCCAAGGGCGTTGACCTTTAGAGTTCAGAACCAAACACATTCATTTGGTTTCCAGGTGTCCATTGGAAAATTCTGCTGTCTCCCTGAAACATGAGGTGGGGGCACAGGTGCATGCTTACAGAGACGGGTTTTTGTGGGGGAGCCAATGGCCCTAATACATAAGTACATTTGCCTGCATCTAGGAGATGGCTTCAGGGGAAAATGGGAGTTGAAGATGGTCCTGGACGTTGCTGTTTCTTGGAGCCAAGGGCTTCAAAATTTCCCTATGCCTTGAGACTTCAGAACCTCTCCTCTCTTGGCAGGACCTGGTGTGGCCTTCTCCCCAGACTTGTTTCTTCAAGATGCACCTGTGGCAGTTTCCTTGCACTTCCACATATCCGTTTGGAAAGGCCTCTCTTCTTAGGGTGCCTTGAGGATGTAAGGCTGAAGGAGGGTTTCACCAATGCTTTGTCTCTCCCAGATAAGTACCCAGCAAGGCCCTCTCTTCTTACGTTCTTTACAGGCAGGGCCAGGTGGCTGAGAGACCAGGAGCTGTCAGTAATCATGTTTGTGCACTCAGAACTGGAGTTCCTGTTCTGCTGTCAGACCCACACTAGGGGTTCCTGGATAGGGTTGCAGTCAGGGAGACATCAGGAATAGATCCCCCAGTAGCATGCCGACCTGCTCTGAGGCCCGAGTTATGGGGGAAATTTCTTAAAGCTCCACGTCCTGAGTGCATGTCACTTTCCTTAGGCTTCCCCCGAGCACTGGTGTGAACCTTCAAGGTCTGTCTCTATCTTGTCATCCTAGAGACTCCTGCCATTGTTTGGGGATCAAGGTAATGCTGGCTTCATAAGAACAAGTTTGGCAATATTCATCCTATTTCTCTCTTTTGAAACCGCACCAGTAGAATTGGTATCATTTGCTCTTCTACATGGCGGTAAAATTCACCTGGGGAGACACCTGGTCCCGAGACCATTGATTTCAGTGTGGTTTTGGATTATCACTTCAATTTCCTTGCTGAGCTCTTGGTCAGTTCCAATGTTCTTCCTTTTCTTAGTTCAGTCTTTGGCATTCATGGGGTTTCTGGAAGTCATCCATTTCGTCTTCCACATCACACACTCTTTCCTGAAGGTGGGAGCATTTTCAAAAGCATGTGTGAAAGCATAAGGAAAGTGCCGTATTCTGAACTCTGAGAAGCAAGTCTGTGGAGAAGGTAACTTCCAACCAATATCTGGATTCAGGAAGAGAGAAACCTTTTCAGATATTTGTGTTGACGCTTAAGGAAATTACCTTTCACTCTAAGAAACAGCACTGTGGGGAAACCATCCTTCAACTTCCCTGTTCTTTCCAGAAGACAGAAGCATGGCCAAAAGTGTGTGTGTGAAACAAAGGGAAAAACCCAATCGACTTAACTCTGAAGATCAAGTCTACAGAGAATGCACATTCAAAGTCAACACACACAAAACAGATAATCATGTCAAAAAATGGGCAGAAGACATGAACAAACACTTCTCCAATGACGACTTAAAAGTAGCTAACAGACACATGAAAAAATGTTCATCATCACTAGCCATCAGGGAGATTCAAATCAAAACCACATTGAGATACTACCTTACACCAGTTAGAATGGCCAAAATTAACAAGACAGTAAACAACAAGTGTTGGAGAGGATGTGGAGAAAGGGGAACCCCCTTGCATTGTTGGTTGGAATGCAAGTTGATGCAGCTACTTTGGAAAACAGTGTGGAGATTCCTTAAGAAATTAAAAATAGAGCTTCTCTATGACCCTGCAATTGCACTACTGGGTATTTACCCCAAAGACACAGCTGTAGTGAAAAGAAGGGCCACCTGTACCCCAATGTTCATAAGAACCAAGATGCCCTCCAACGGATGAATGGTTAAGGTGTGGTCCATATATACTACAGAATATTATGCCTCCATCAGGAAGGATGAATACCAAACTTTTATATAAACATCGATGGGACTGGAAGAGATTATGCTGAGTGAAATAAGTCAAGCAGAGAGTGTCAATTATCATATAGTTTCACTCATTTGTGGAGCATAAGGAATAACATGGAGGACATGGGGAGATGGAGGGGAGAAGGGAGTTGGGGGAAATTGGAGGGGGAGATGAACCATGAGAGACTGTGGACTCTGAGGAACTGAGGGTTTTGGAGGGGAGGGGGGTGGGAGGTTGGGTGAGCCTGGTGGTGGGTATTATGGAGGGCACATATTGCATGGAGCACTCAGTGTGGCACATGCACATAAACAATGAATTCTGGAACACTGAAAAGAAATTTAAAAAAATTAAAATTTTTTAAAAACCCAAAAAATAAATTAAAAAATAAACTAGTATATAATTTCCTAAAGGTAGGTGCATTCTCAAAAGTGCGTGTGAAGTCTTAATCCAAGTGTCCCACCTTTAGCTCAAGGAACCCGCCTGTGGGCAAAGCATTTTCAACTGACATCCTGTTTCATGAAGACAGAACAATATACACAGGTATGAGTAGAAGCTAAAGGAAGGTGACATATTGTGGCCCGTGATCTTACTCTGCATCTTTTTGGCCATCTTCAAATATTTTGAGCTCCCTGGTGTATTCTGTGAGTTCCATAGGCAACTATCGTGGGATCACATTCTTAGTCTTGCCAGAACTCATCACATCTCTTGAGAGATTCAGCCCATTCAGTGAGTCCAGGGTCGTCCCTAGAATGATATTGGTCTCAGTCTCTGGAGGACTCAACCAGATGACGGGAGATAACAGTCCCAGTCAGGGAGATGAATGGGCAAACCTTGAGTGTTCTCAGTCCAAACTGGGAAGAACTTACCCAAATCCCCGTGTACCTCAAGCCCTTTTATTAGAAATTGGGTCAAACTTCATCTGACCTCAGTACACATTCTGGGACTACGTGTCCAAATCTTCATTGATTTCAGGCACAGTAAGATCCAAGAGTACATATAATTAGATCTAAACTCAATTTTCAGAACTCATCCAATCTCCTGAGTTTTCACACCTAGAGAGCAAGGGCCAGTGTGTAAATTCACGCACTTTCCGTCTGAATCTTGGGAGAACAAACTATGTCTCGTGGGATCTAGGAATCTTCAGTGAGATCCAGGGGCAAATATCTTCTGATATAAATACAATGATTGGGACAACTCAGCCACAACTGTGAGACCTCATGCCCAGTCCCCAAGATTGAATAGCAAATCTCATGGGATCATATTCTAAATCTCGGAAATCCTGATCCAAATCTCATGAGCTCTCAGTCCCTGTTTCTAAAATTCAGGTCAAATATCTCAGGATATCTGGCCAAGTATTTGTAGAACTATCCAAATTTGCTGAGATTTAAGGACATGTGGGCCATATCCAGCTGCATATCTCCTGTGATCTCATTCTGGATCTTGTGAATCATATGATCTCACTCTGAAGTCTTGTGAGATCTCTGTTCTATCATGCAAATGCCTATAGCAAATCTCACAGTATCTAAGTCCAAATCTTAAAGATATCATCCAAATCTCTTTGTGACTGCAGGCCCAGTCATTGAGGTCTGGGGGCAAATCTAGTCATTGCAGTCCAAATCACAGGACAACTCATCTAAATGTAGGGATCTTGGGACCAGTGGCAGAGTCACTGGAAATCTCAAGTGATCTTTGTCCAAGATTCAGAAGAACTCATTCAAGTTTCCTGGGATCTCAGGCCAGTCTGTTAGACAATGGGTCCAACTTCATGTGAACTCTGTCCAAATCATAGGAAGATTCATCCAAAATTCTGTAGATCCTGTGTAGACTTACTGAGATCCAGGAGCAATCTCATGTGATCTAATTACGATTTTTAGATAACTCTTCCAATTTCCTGAGACCAAAGACCCAGGAAGTGTGATGGTGGAGCAAATCTTGTGGGATCACAGTCCAAGTCTTGTCAGAATGGAATCAAATCTCTTGAGATCTCAAGCCCTATTTACAAGTTCCAGTGTCAAATGTCTTAGCATATCTGTCTATATCTCAGTAGAATTATGCAATCTCCTGAGATGTCAACAATAGTCAGTGAGATCCTGGGGCACATCTCTTGTGATCTCAGTCTGAACCTTGCAAACACTCCCCAAGTCCTGTGAAATCTCTGGTCCACTCAGAGAGATCCAGGGGCCACCTAGCCGGATCTACTTCCAAATCTCGCCAGAACTCATCAAAATATCCTAAATCTTTGGCCCAGCCAGTGAGATCCAGGAGCAAATCTAGAGTGATTTCAGTCCGAATCTCAGGTGAACTTAAGGCCCAAAGATCTCAGGAGCTGTCATGGAGATTCACAGGAAAACTTGAGTGATCTCAGTCCAAGTGTCGGAAGAATTCACTCACATCCCCTGGGATCTCAGGCCAATCTGTTTGAACAAGGATACTTCATGTGAACTCAGTTCAAATCGTGGAAGGACTCATCCAAATCTGGATAGTTCTTGGGTGGAGTCAGTGAGATCCAGGGCCAGTCTCATGTGATCAAAATCCAATTGTCAGAACTCATCCAAATTCGTGAGACCTCAGCCCAGTATGCAGGATCGAGGGGCAAATCTCTTGGGATTGAAGTCCAAATCTCAGCAAAACTGATCTAAATCTCATGCTATCTCAGGCCCTTTCTATGAGATCCAGTATCAAATGTCTCAGAATATCTGTTCAAGTCTCAGAAGAATATCCAAATCTCCTGAGATGTCAGGAATAGTCATTGAGGTCCCAGGAATAGTCATCAGGTCACCTCACCTGATCTCAGTCTGAATCTTGCTAGCACTCTCTAAATCTTGCTATCACTCTCTAGATCTCTGGTCTAAATCATTAAATGGGAAATTCCAGGGGCCAACCTCACTGGAGCTAACTGCAAATCTCGCCAGAACTCATCAAAATATCTTGATATCTTGAGCCCAGTCATTGAGATCCAGAGGAAATCCGGAGTGATCTCAGTCCAAATCTCAGGAGGACTCGTGTGAAGGTCAAGAGATCTTGGGCCTAGTCAGGGAGATTCATGGGAAAATCTTGAGTGATCTCAGTTCAATCTTTGGAGGAACTCACTCAAATCTCCTGGGATCTCAAGCCATTCTGTGAAAAAGAGCATATAACTTTATGTAACCTCAAACCCAAATTTTGGAAGGGCTCATTCAAATCTTGGGTGATCTTGGGCCTAGTCAGTGAGATCCGTCAGGAAAATGTCATTGATCTAAATCCAATTTTCAGCAGTACTCACTCATCCAATTCCTGAGCCCTCAGGCTCAGGAAACCAGATGGAAATTCAAATCTTGTGAGATCTCACTCCAAATCTCGGCAGAACTGATCCCAATCTCATGAGAACTCAGGCCCTGTCTACAAGATCCAGTGTCAAAAATCTCAGCATATCTCTCCTAGTCTTGGTAGAAATATCCAAATTTCCTGAGGTGTCAGTTAGAGTCATCTAGGTCCAGGGGCAAATCTCATGGGATCTCAGTTTGGGTCTGATTAACACTTTCCAAATCTTATGAGATCTCTAGCCTACTCAGTGGGATCCAAGGGCCAGTCTTGTGGGATCTAAGTCCAAGTCTTGCCAGAACTCATCAAAATCTCTGAAATCTTGGGCCAAGTCACTGAGATCCAGTGACAAACCTAGAGTGATTGCAGTCCAAATTTCCAGAGAACCCACCCAAAAGTTGAGAGAACCTGGGCACAGTCACGGAGATTCATGGGCAAATCCCGGGTTATCTCCATTCAAGTCTCAGAAGAACTCATTCAAATCCCTTTGGATCTCAAGCCATTCTGTTTCAGAGTGTCCATCTTCATCAACCTCAGTCCAAATCACAGGAGGGCTCTTCCAAATATAATAGGAGCTCAGGCCCAGTCAGCAAGATTGAGGGGCAAATCTAGTCAGATCACAGTCTAAATTTTTTGGCCCCTGATCAAAATCTAATGAGATCTCAGGCCCTGTGTACAAGATCCAGGTCACCAATCTGGCATGCATATCTGTCCAAATCTCCATAGAACTATCCAAATATCCTGTTATGTCTGGAGTAGTAGTCTATAACCAGCAGCCCAAATCACTTGATCTTTGTCTGAATCTGGATAGCACTCTCCAAATCTTGTGAGATCTCTTGTCCATCCTACAAATGGATCTAAAAATTTGGATCTAAGTCCAAATCTCGAAGGAACTCACCAAAATCTCTTATAATCTACGGCTAAGTCAGGGAGATCTATCAGTAGGTCTAGAGTGATCTCAGTCAAATTCAAAGATCCCTTAGGATCTCAGGCCATTCTGTGAGAAACTTGGTTCTACTTCATATGACCTCAGTCCAAATATCAGGAGGACTCATCCAAATCTCAGCAGCTCTCTGGTTCATTCATTGAGATCCTTGGTCAAATCTCATGTGCTCTAAATCCAATTCTCAGGAGAACTCTCCACATCTTGTGAGATTTTTGGACCCTGTCATCCAGGGATGCATCTCTTTATCAGGCCAAATGTAGGAGAACTGTCTGCATCTTGTGAGATCTCTCATTCAGACTTTGAGAAGAGTGTCAAAACTCTTGAAATTACAATCCAAATCTCAGGAGAACAAGTCACATATTGTGAGATGGTCTCACTCAGTGAGATCCATGGAAATGTCTCTCATGATTTTTGTTTAAATCTCTAAAGAACTCCTCCAAATCTCCTGAGATTTCAGGAATCATCTGTGAGGCCAGGGGCACTTCTCACATGATCTTTGTCCACATCTTTGTAGAATCCTCCAAATCTTATGACGTCTCTGGCCCACTCAACAATTCAAGATCTCGTGTGATCTAAGTGCACATCTTGGGGAACTCCTCCTATTCTCCTGAGATCTCAGGCCCAGCTAGTGACATCCAAGGGCAAATCTTGAGTCATCACATTCCAGGCTGGGGAGAACGCATCCAAATCTCCCGAGAGTTCAGACCTAGTCAGTGAAATCCAGGGGCAAATCTTCTGATATCTCAGTCCAGATTTCATGGGAAGTTTCCTAATCTTGTGAGATCTTATGCCCTGTCAGCAAGATCTTGGGGCAATCTCATGAGCTCTTTGACCAAATCTCTGGAGCCCTCGGGTGGTTCCTTAGGGCTTATTATTCTTTTTGTTGGTGAAGTAGGTAAGGCTAGCACATTCCAGGATTGGGCAGACCTGCCAACATTTTCTTTTTCACAAATGCTCCCTAAGGGGATCTTCAGGAAGACACATTGTCTCTCTCTCTCTCTCTCTCTCTCTCTCTCTCTCATATCAGTTGGTTTTCAGCTTTGGGGTTAAATGGGGGTAGCAATTTAGCACTGAATTCAGGATGATTTGGCCCTTATTTTCTTATTCACATGAATTTGGTGGTGAGAGAAACAGGAGGGTGGGTGGAGAAAGAAAAAGAAACGTGCTCTAGAACTGGACATCAGAGCAATCAGGTAGGCTCCCTGAGGCCTTTGTACTTCTTAAGTCTGTCTGAGTGTCTTGCTCACCCTGCACCAAATGAAAATAAGCTGCCTCTTACCTCAGCCATATTGGCAAATCTCACCAATTCTCAGGATACTTCTCCTGACACCTTGGATCAAATCTCAGGAGATGACTGGAAATATTTCCCGAGTTCAAAGGCCACTCCTTGAAACTCTGCCAATGTCCCCTCAGAGGGCGAGCTAAATCTCATGGGATCTATGACCAAATTTTGGAGACCTGGGGCTAAACCTCTTGGGAAATTGGCAGGAGTGAGAAGTCCCTTGCCTCAACTCCTGTGCAATATAGTGGCTGGGGCTGTGATATTCCTGGCATGTCACAAATGCCCCCAGATTCAAGCAGCACAAAGTCACTAGTTAGCCCCTCTTTTGTCTGCCGCCTTCAGCATCCTGGGAGATGTTGGGGTCAAAACAGAGCATTGAAATAGTGATAGTAACAGTACCTTAGCGGTGATAGACACAGAGGGGAATTAGGCGCAGGAAGAGGCAAAAATCATGAGAACTCGCACATCTGAACACAGGGTAAAACTCCCTGGCTACTTTCCCAGGTTTTGACAATTCAGGAAAGGCTGAGACTCACCAAACTCAGAAACAAGCTATCTCTTCCCTTTGCCAAATCTCATGAGATCTTAGGGCAAGTCTCCTGTGATTTCTGTCCAAATTTTGGGTGGACCCCCTCCAATTCTCATGAGATCTCATGCCTAGTCATTGAGATCAAGGATCAAAACCCTGAGATGTCTGGCAAAAGCTTCAGGGCCCTCAGGAGGACCTGGCACTCCCTACACCAGTCTCCTTTGTGTTGGTGATATATGAAAGGCTGGCACATTCTTGGATTGGGCACAATGGCCAATAATTGCTTTTTCAAAATGCTCCCTAAAGGGATCTTCAGGAAGACACGGGATGTCTCAATCTTATCTCCCTTGTGTTTCAGCATCGTTGGTGAATTGGGATAACAATGGAGCCCTGAATTCAGGGTGAATTGGCCCTTTGGTCTCTTTATTTTTTAATATTATTTATTTATTTATTTATTTGACAGACAGAGATCACAAGTAACCAGAGAGGAAGGCAGAGAGAGAGAGGGGGGGGGGAGAGAGAGAGAGAGAGAGGAGGAGGAGGAAGCAGGTTCCCCACTGAGCAGAGAGCCTGACTCGAGGCTTGATCCCAGGACCCTGAGATCATGACCGGAGCTGAAGGCAGAGGTTTTAATCCACTGAGCCACCCAGGCACCCCGGCCCTTTGGCCTCTTATTAGCACTGAATTGGAGGTGATAGAAAAAGGAGGGCAGGTGGAGAAGGGGAAAGCAATGTGCACTGGAGCTGGTAATTTGAGCACAGAGGCAGGCTCCCTGAAGTCTTTCCCAGGCTTTCAACACATTAAGGCTGTCTGTGTGTGCCTTACCGTAACCCTACCACCACCAAAAATTAAGCCGTCTTACCTTAGAAGGATGTCATATAACTTTGGTGTGAATCTCACCAGTTCCCCGAGTACTTCTTGCATAACCTAGGACCAAATCTCAAGAGATCTCAGAACAAATGTCCCAAAAATCAAATCTTGTGCTCAGACAAAAATCTCCTTAGAGGTCTGGCCAAATCTCATGAGATCTATGGCCAAATCTCATGAGAGTTGGGGAGAAATCTCTCGAGAACTCAGCAGAGGTGGGAAATCCCTGGCCTTGACTTCTGTGTAACTCCATAGGTAGCTTTGTGACATTCCTGGATTGAAGACCATGGGGAAACCTGGCAAGCCACACATGCCCCCCAGACCCAAGCAGCATAAAAACACAAAATGTATCTGCCAACTTCAATATCCAGGGTGATGTGGGGGTGGGGAGGTCAACACAGAATACCTAAATAGGGATGGATTGGCCTCCATGTTCCTTATTCGCACTACCTTAGAGATGATAGACATAGGAGGGCTGTAGATGTGGAAAAAGACAACAAGCATTAGAGCTGGCAGCTCTGAACAGATGGGAGAGCACCCTGGGTGCTTTCCCAGGTTATGGAATTTCAGGACATTCTGTTTGAGGCTCTCCACTTGCCCTTCTCAGGAAACAATGGGGTATTTTTTTCATGTTCTCAGGCCACATCTCGCAACATGTCAACCTGAATCTCATGAGATCTTGGGCCAAACCTCACGATAGCTACACTCAATTTTCAGTCTCAGGACAAATCTTGTGGGACTTCAGCAGGAGTAGAAACTCCCTAACTTACCTTCCTTCCTGCCAAAGGAGGCAGTAATGGCACATTCCTGGATGGGCCACCCCTGGAAATATTTGCCCTTTTCATGAACATCCCCAGATGCCAACTGCCCAAAGATACGAGGTGTTTAAGATCTTTATGTTGGAGATCTTCCAACATCCAGGATGAAACCGGGGTAACAAAAGAGCACTGAAATAGGGATGAACTAGCTTTATGGATCCCGATTCCCTGTAAAGTAGCATTGATAGAAATAGGAGGGCAGTGGATGCAGGAAGAAACCATGTGCAGAGGAGCTGGCTCATCTGAACACCCAAGTAGTCTTCCCCAGAAGCTTTCCCCCAATTTAGCACAGTCCTTTTGTGACTCTCCACTCCCAAACTACAAGGCCCCTCTTCCCTTTGACAGACCTTACAAGATCTGGGGACAAATCTCATGTGGTCCAAATGTAGGGACATCTTATCTCAAATATCATAAGAACTTGGAGAAATCAGCGAGATCTAGAACCAAAACGTGTAAGATCTTTGGCCAAATTTCTTAGTTCTTAGAGGACCCAGCACTTCCAAGACAAGACTGCCTTTCCTTGATAAGTAGGTAGGAATGGCACATTCCAGGGCTAGGGAAAACTGCCAATATTTGTGATTTCCCAAATGTTCCCTGATGTAACCTGTATGAAGACACAAGTTTCGCTCAACAGGTTAATTCAGTCTGTGGGTGTCTCAAACCCACTCCAGACGATAAGCCACCTCTTGCCTTAACTAGATCTCATGTTATCCTGGGGCAAATCTTGCTCATTTTCAGGCTACCTCTTGAGACCTCTGGCCAAATCTCTTGAGGTCTCTGCACCAGTCTCAAGAGATCAGTGGCCACTCTTTGGAACTCAACCAAAATCTCCTGAGGGATGGGGCCAAATAGGATACCTATGGCCGCATCTCTCTAAATATGGAAAAGAATATCTGGGGAACTAGACAGGGGTGGGAAATCCCTAGACTAGACTCCTGTGTAGCATCAGAGGTAGTGCCAAAATATCCCTGGATTTAAGACCCTGGAACATGTCGCATGTCACAAATGCCCTCAGGCACCAGCAGCACAAATAGATAAGTTGTCTTGTTCATATGTCCACCATGTTCAAGATCTTCAGTGATGTGGGGGCCAATGGGGATTACTGAATATGGATAAATGTTCCTCCAGGGCCCATATGGATACTACCTGGGAGGCCATAGAAACAGGAAGGCCATAGGTATAGAAAGAAGCAACAAGCATGGGAGCTGTCTCCTCTGAATATACAGGAAGCCTCCTGGAGTGCTTCCCCAAACTTTTCACAATTCAAGATAGTTTGTTTTAGACTCATCCTCCACAGAAACAAACCACTTTGTCCCTTTGCCAGATTTCAGGAAATCATGGGGTATGCTTACAGGTTCTCAGGCCATATCTCCTGACATCTTGACCCAAAACTCATGAGCTTTTGGGCCATATCTGTCAAGAGATATAGCCAAATATCACACACACACAAAAAAACTCAAGATAATGAGCCCAAGAGCTAGACATCTGAATATACAGGCATGCTCCCTGTGGGGTTTTCCAGGCTTTCAACACTTTAAGGCTGTCTGTGTCTCTGGATGAGAAGCCACCTCTTTCCTTAGCCAGACTCATGTAATCGTTGGGCAAATCTTACAATATAATGAATTTAGAGGTGTGTTCAAATGTACGTGTAGTAGTATAAGGAAAGTACCACGTACTGGACTCATTTAAAAAACACTATGTCGAAAGTATCTCTCAACTAACATCTACTTTCAAAAAGATAGAAGTGTTTTCAAATGTAACTGTAGGAGCAAAAGGAAATTGCAATATACTTAACTTAATGAAGCAACAGTGTGTAGAAACAGCTTTCTGTCTTAAGATTGTATTTATTTATTTGACAGAAAGAGCACACAAGCAGGAGGAGGAGGAGAAGCAGACTCCCCATTGAGCAGAGAGCCTGATACACCTGATGCAGGGCTTGATCCCAGGACACCGGGATTATGACCTGAGCCAAAGGCAGCTGCTTAACTGGCTGAGCCACCCAGGTGCCCTAGAAACATCTTTCAACTAACATCTTTCATGAAGAGAGTAATGTTTTCAAATGTATGTTTGGAAGCATAGAGAAAGTGCCATATACTTAATGAATCATTTTGCGGAAAACTCAACTAATGAATCATTGAACATTATGTCAAAAACTAATGACGTATTATACATTTGCTAGTTGAATTTAAACAATAAAATAAAATATGGAAAAAGTTTTTTTTTTTAGATTTTTATTTATTCATTTGACAGACAGGGATCACAAGTAGGCAGAGAGGCAGGCAGAGAGAGAGACGGGGAAGGGAAGCAGGCTCCCTGCTGAGCACAGAGCCCAACACGGTGGGGGGGGGGGGATAGATCCCAGGACCCTGAGATCATGACCTGAGATCATGACCTGAGCTGAAGGCAGAGGCTTTAACCCACTGAGCCACCCAGGCACCTCAGAAAAAGGATCTTTTAACTAACATCTTACTTCATGAAGACAGAAGCATTTTCAGACGTATCTGGAAGCATAAGGGTGGTGTAAGTATTTAACTCGTTAAAATAGCACTGTGTACAAAAGCATCTTTCAACTAGTATCTATGGTGAAGATAGAAGCCTTATCATATGTATGTGTGGAAGCATTAGGAAAGTGCCATATACCCAAATCACTGAAAAAACACTGTGTAGAAACCATCATTCAAAAAACATATTTGTGCCAAAAAGTTTAAGCCTCTTGTGGCTCACAGTGAAAGGAGGCAGCCAGGTTTTCTGCAATCTGTTGCAGTCTGTGTGCTCTTCTCAGTTCAGCCCCATTAAAGCTGCCTATGGGTATGGACTCACACAATGGCTCCCCTGCTGGCTTTTTGTCTTTAAAGAGGCTAAATACACATTCTGATGCCTTCCAGGGAGGGGAGTAATCTCTTCATGAGGGACCCAGGGGAACCTCCTTGCTTTTGCTTATTGTGTGGTCAAAGGGACTACAGTCTTTCTAACATCCTCCCTCTTCTTGACTTTGTTCTGTGAACCAGGCTTCCTCCCCTCCTGGCCTTGTAGCTTCCAAGTTCCCCAATTCAGGGCTCTGAGCCAGGCTTCTTCCAAATTCTCTGGCTCTAGTCATGCAAATTGTTTCCTTACATCTCCAATCTTCTTCCTTGTTTTTCAAAATGATTGAATAATGATCTACTTGTATGGGAAGGACCAGGGAAGTTCAGGGTCCCTCTATGACTCTGCCATCTTGGAAACCTAGGTCAAAAATACTTCTATCTCCATGAAAGGAAGTCGTTACTTTGAGGACACATTAAATACAATGTAGTTTCAATGAGGTAAGCACATACCTTTTCCCTAATATTTATATGCATGCTTTAAAAAACATTTCCATCTTAGTGACAAACAGATATTACATGTAGGATGGTTTAAGCAGTGTAGTTTTAACTCAATAAGCACACACCTTTTCCTAAGGCTTAGATACATCATTTTAAAAACATATATATCTTCATGAAAGGAAGATGTTCCTTGACAAGAGGTTTAAGCCCACTGTTGTTTCAAGGAGTTGAACAAATGGCTTTTATACTCTTATTCATATAAGTTAAAATCACTTATATTCTAAGGAAAGGAAGATGTTGGTTAGGGTATGGTTTAAAAAGAGTGTAGTTTCATGAAAATAAGCACAATGCCATTTTCTTGTGTTAAAAAATACAGGTGTAAAATCACCTCTTAATTTTATGAAACCCTAATGTTAACTGAAGATGTTTTAAGTATATTAGAGTTTTGAGGAATTCAGCACAAGGCTTATTTTTAGGCTTATACATGAAAGTTTGTGAACATATATGTAAAAAATGAAAGCTTTTACTTAAATGATGCACAGAGTAGTTTCAAGGAGCTAAGCACATTTGTTCACTAATGTGTCTTCACATATGGTTCAAATGAAAAGAAGATGTTAACTGAAGGACACATTAAGCAGAGTGAACTTTCTTTTCTTTTCTTAAGATTTTATTTATTTATTTGACAGAGATCACAAGTAGGCAGAGAGAGAGGAAGGGAAGCAGGCTCCCTGCTGAGCATAGAGCCCAATGTAGGGCTTGATCCCAGGACCCTGGGATCATGTCCTAAGCTGAAGGCAGAGACTTTAACCCACTGGGCCACCCAGGTGCCCCAAGCAGAGTGTACTTTCAAGGAGGTAAACACATAGATTTCTCCTAGTTGTTATATGTGTTATATCACTTATATCACATTATAATACTCCTCTCAATGAAGGGAATAGGTTACTCCACACATGATTTAAGCACACTGAAGTTTCAACTAGATACTAAAGCTGGACTTTGAGGACTATGTTAAATAACATGGACACTCTCTTATACCATACACAAAAATAAATTCAGAAGGGATGAAAGACCTAGATGTGAGACAGGAAAGCATCAAAATCCCAGAGGAGAACACAGGCAGTAATCTTTCAACCTCAGTCACAGCGACTTCTCACTAGACACATGCCCAAGGAAGGGAAAGAGTAGTAGAAATGAACTATTGGGACTTCATCCAGATCCAAATCTTTTGCACAACAAAGGAAACAATCAACAAAACTAAAAGGCAATCTATGGAATGGGATAAGATATTTGCAGATGACTTACCAGATAAAGGGCTAGTTTCCAAAACCTAGAAAGTACTTACCAAATCGAAAGCCCAAAACCAAAACCTCTAGTCAACAAATGCACATGATGTCATAAGCAAACATTTCTCCAAAGAAGATAGACAGAAGACGGCTAACAGACATGTGGAAAAAACGCTCAACACTCAGCATCAGGGAAATACAAATTAAAACTATAATGAGATACCATATCACACAAGTCAAAATGGCTACAATGAATAATTCAGGAAGCAATAGGTGTTGGAAAGGATGCAGAGAGATGGGAACCATCCTACACTGTTGGTGGAAATGCAAATTGGTGCAGCCACTCTGGAAAACTGTATGGAATTTCCTCAAAAACTTAAAAACAGAACTACCATATGACCTAGAAATTGTGCTACCAAGTATTTATCCAAAGGACACAAACATAGTGATTCACAGTGGCACATGCACCCCAGTGTTTATTGCAGCCATGTCCACAATAACCAAACTATGGAAAGAGCCCAACAGATGAATGGGGAGCCATGATGTGAGATAGACATAGACATAGATATAGATATGATATAGATAAATAGATATAGATACTGATAGACACAGATATAGATAGATATAGATATATAGATATATAATGGAATAGTACTCAGCCAATGGAACAATATTCAGCCACTGAAAAAGAAGAAATCTTGCCATTTGCAAGGACATGAATGGAGCTCAAGTGTTTTGCTCATGAATAAATCAGTCAGAGAAAGACAAATTACATATGATTTCCTTCATATGTGGAGCTTAAGAAACAAAACAGATGAATTTGTGGGAAGGAATAAAAGAGAAAAGCAATCCATTATATTCTCAACATTAGAGAACAAACAGGGTTGGTGGTTGGTGGCTAAATGGGTGATTTGTGGGAACCTGTTAGGATGAGCACTGGGTGTTACATGTAAGTGATGAAACACTAAATTCTACTCCTGAAGTCAATATTATACTATAGGATAACTAACTAGAATTTAAATTTTAAAAATAAAGAAAAAACAAACAAACAAAAAAGGAACTCGGGAGTCTGTTCAGTTTTTGTGAGCATGGGACAGCTTCGGCCAGAAGACCACTCTTAATTTGACTCCATGACTATCCTGACATCATGAGGCCAAGATCATTTGAAGTTGCCCAGCAGAGAATGTTTGTGTGCAGTTTGGGCCATTCCTTTTGGGAAAGAGCAGGCCTCGTTACTGGGACAAATGGATATGAAATAAAACAACTTTTCCCAGATATTTCCCTTAGCCCTTTTTGTAGCCATTCCCATATGGTTGCATAGATTCTACCAGGCCTTGTTCACATTCAGGGATGTAGGGGCTCCCACACTGCCAGCACCCAATGATTGGAACAAGTTCCCACTCTGATCCCGTGGTAAGGAAGAGCAATCCCAAAAGAACAATTGCTTTCCTGTTACCAAGCACTTGCTTGGCTGGTTGGTATAAGCATGGTGATCAGTAACCAGCTTGCCTCCCTCTCTTAGCTGATCCAGACAGTGTAATTATAAACAGCAGATAGTCTGTTCATGTACAGTATGCTTTAGGACCTGGTAAGTGTAGAAAACGCCCTTTCAAGGCATACTGCACCAAGGCCCTCTTCCAAACTCTTGAACATCAGTGGCAAGCACCCACATAGCATTGCTGAACCACTGCTATCTCTATCCACTAGTGGGAAGGTCAGGAAAAACAGTCAAGTCTGGAAGAGTTCCTTTTATTTCTGAGAGAAGAATATAGGTGTTCTGCTGGCAAGGCTCCCATGTGTAAATAATGGAAAGTTCGCTTGCCAAAGTTCACAGGTGTTAACTATTCTGGAGGAGGCCCACTTGTTAGGAGATTGTGTTACTCCATTCTCAACAGTACACCATTCTTATCTCTCAAAAATAACTTTAACCTTCTGTGTATCCATTTTGGTCACCGTATTCTTTTTGAAGGTCTACATATTTCTGTATTTTAGAGAGACAGAGAGAAAGAACAAATTGGGGGAGGGACAGAGGTAGTGAATTTTCCAGTAAACTCCACTCTGAGCACAGAGCCTGATGTGGAGCTCAAGCCCACAACCCATGAAATCATGTCCTCATCTGATACCACGATTTGGACACCTAACGCACTGAGCCAGCTAGACACCCCTACCCTTTTAGTCTTATCTGAAATAGATTAACAACAACAAAAAAACCACTTAGAGCCAGTGTCTCAGAGAAATATCCTTTGCTTTAAAGTTGGGGGAAGTGTCTGGTAGAGTTCTTAGGAAAGTAGAATACACCGTGGCACAAGGCCTTTCAAAATTTTGTTTCAGAACAATTTGGACATTAGAAACCTTTGGACATTTGAAGGTGCTCAGAAGGAAATGA